>CM039092.1:25625218-25705804 GCA_022113865.1 Chimonanthus praecox
GTAGTATCAAAATATTTTTAAATTTTTAGATTTTTACCAAAAATTTAAGAGAAAAAATTTGTGAAAATTATAATATTTAAAAATAATAAAAATAGAATAAATAAAAACATTAATAATATAAAAAAGGTAATAAGGAATTTACCGAGAATTTATCAGGAATTTATCGGGATATTATCGCGATATTATCATTAATTGTATTTTTAAAGCGATTTTATCAGGAATTTACCTAAAATCGATTTGTGCATTGTCAGACTTAGTTTGTCAATGTTTTCTCATGTGGCAATTTTTGATGGATAATAGAAAGGGAATGGATTTGTGCATTGCTCTTTTTATCGAAGATCAAATATTTTTTATTTTATCTTTTTGCTTTCGTGATTTCACGTTAACTAAACTCTAATTAGAGTTATATATATTTTTATTTTGTAAAAGAGAGATGCAGATTTATAATGAAAGTCATCTCTTTTTTCTTATTCATCTTTAAACACAGTAGATCAGTTTGAATTTCACAATTTTTTTTATATTTTCTTACTGTCGTGTATATCATGTTTTAGTAGAAGAAGAAGAGAGAGAGCAGGGTTTTAGTTTACACTCAAAATGGATAGAAACAAGACCTTCCTTAGAGCCTTTACCCTTACCTTCCTGCCAAGTGCCAAGTGTCCAACTTCAACTTCTCTATTGTGAAAGATCGCGACTCGTAGACAAATGTGTCACAACGCCCCAATTCTTAATCAACTTGAAGCAATTCCATCATCATTGATTCACAAGGCTAAGAAGAGAAAATGTACGGGTTTGAAAAATTCGTCCCCACGTCTTTACATTTGAAATGGAACAACTATTTCATCAATCCATCCATTGAAATTTCATCACCTACAATAATGCAGCCGATTCAACCCATACAGCTCTTATATACCGTAATAATACATATGGGTCGATACATATCAACAGTAAAAAGAGTACATACAATATGTATAATTAGATATTTTGAAACCAAGATATCTCGACTGATACAATTGGTATCAGTCGTGCGTAGATGATCTTACCCAATATGGTCGATATCAATAAATATTGTAGTTTTTTTTTAAAAAAAAATAATTTCTTCGCGGACTCGACAGATATCTCAGTCGATATTTCCGATTTTTTTTTTTTTAAATGAACCTTCTTTCAGTTTTTTTTTTTTTTAAATAAAAATTAGAAAATGACCGATATTTTGAAAAAACAAAAAAAAAAAGGAGAGAAATCGTATCGGCCGATATCTTGTCTGGAACGATTTCTTCACCCCTGTATAGAACCGATGTGGGCATATCGGCCGATATCTCAGCTGGAACGGTTTCTTCACCCTTGTATAGAACCGATATGAGCATATCGGCCGATATCTCGCATGGAACGATTTATTCACCCCTTATAGAATGGATAGAGATAAATTTATACTCTTAAAAATATTAGTTGTGGAAAATTTACTCCAGACTCAGATAATTTATTTTGAATTTTATGTGACTTAAATAGGCCATAGGTTAATATAAAATATTAAAATAAGATGTAGCCAACGCCTCCATTTTGAGGTTTATTGGGTCCTTTGCCCCTTATAGTCGGACTAACGTTCTCTAGCAGCATGCATTTGACGGCAGGCATTTTTCTCAAATCAGGTGATACATGTTTGAATGAGTTTAATAATTTATTTATTTATTTATCATATATTTCTCTTTAAAATAGAAGAATTTTGATCTTCCAAATCTTGATTAGGACCATAAATCATCTTGTAATACCCTGCCCCAGATTAGGCGAGTTTTAGGTCGTTAATCTTGTTTAACCGGTTAATCTCAGAGATTTTGGTTAGGGTTTCGAGGAAAACCCAAGATTGGCCCGATCTGAGCCCGAAAACTCAGTGATTCAGCTCGTCGAGCTGGAGGGGCATTTTGGTAATTTACCACTTGTTGTGTATATTTTTATAAATTGCGTGATTTTGTGAATATTATTGGTGAATAATGTTTTCCTTAATGAAGGATTTACATTTCTGATTTTAAAATAAAATTATTTTCAGAAAATGATATTTAAATATCTCCCGTCAAAACCCCGAAAGGGAGTATTAATTATTTTAAAGGGTTTTGAAAATGAAATAAAATTTGAAATTTGTGTTTTATGTTAGACCATTTTAAAAATGATCTAGATATTTCATTTCACTTCAAAATAAGATTTACAAATTGGTTATTTTTACATTTGTTTAATTAAGTAATTATAGGTAAAATATGGTTTTTATTTAAATAAAAGGCTTTTAATAAGAGTTAAAATGCAAAATTTTTATGGTGATTAAGATTTTTAAAACCCAACCTATCTGTAAGGTTGGATTAAATTTTTGAGCTTTTAAAATTATTTTTTTAGTTAAAAATCCAGTTTTTATCAAAATGAGGCCCTTTTGCAAAAATGGAAAATGTGGAGGGCTGATCTGCAAAATCCAAAAATTTAACTGTATCATCGTCATCGGCGTGCAGCAGCCTGCTCAACCCGATTTTTCCGGCATCGTCCCGTCCCATCGTCGGTGCCGGCGATGATTATTTTTCCCCGTCCCGTCCCATCGTCACTGCCGGCGATGATTGCTTTTCCCCGACCCGTCCCATCGTCGTTGCTTGCGCAGCGGGATTCCGGCCGATCGCCGCTCCATGCGCAGCCGGATTTCCCGGCCTTTTCTCTATAAAAACCGGCTCAGTCATCGGTTTTAACTCCCGCTTCTCTTCTCCCTTCTCTCTTCTCTCTCTTACAAAAAAAAAAGAAAACCCAGCCAAAAACCCGGCCGACTCTCTGTTCTTCCCTCTTTTTTTTCAGACAGTAACTTAGAGGGAGATTTCAAAAGAAAATCCGGATTTCAGCCCAGAAACTCAATCAAAGGTAACCACTGCATTCCCCTTTCAATTTCGACCGATTTGGAATAAAAAAATTTTGAATTTGGCTTTGATTTCAGTGAGAAAAACGATTTCAAAAATTTAAGGAAAATTTTAGGGTTCCTCGTATCAGTGAGCTTCTGGTGTTAAGATCGGATGGCTCACTGAGTTTCAAAACTCCAAACCTCTTCCTGTGGAAAGAGGACTCCCGGAGGAATCCATCGGACTGGTCAGATGTAAAAACCGAGTCCAGAAAATAGCCCATTTCCTATTTTCGGTTTTACTGTTCACCGGCCGTTCACTGTCTGTTGCAGACAGTGAACGGGGAAGAAGAAGAAGAAAAAAATTATTATTTTATTAAAAAAAAAAAATTATTTTATTTGATATTATGGTTGCTCATATTTTTAAATGTTGGTTCCCATCGAAGAAAAAAAAATGAATAAATAATTAAATAATTAAATATTATTATTTTATTCAAAAAAAAAAAAATTATTGTGTTAGATTTTGTGATGTGATGTTTAGTACCCCCTTTTTGTTAATTAAAATTGTACTAACCCTCTTCTCTTATTATTTATAGTGTAAATATTATTGTATCCGCTTTCAGTCCGACACTAGTCGGGAACTGAGTGATTCACTTTCAGGCCGGCACTATAGTCGGGCACTGGGTGACCTCGAGGCCTACTCAAAATGTCAGCTCTAGTCCTATCCAGAAGACAACCGAGAAGTGACCCGAGGATCTAGACCTCACTCAATAAGTCAATCTGGTCAATGCCTAGAAGACAATATGAGTTTGGACTGAGCCCCTTTTATTATTATATTATTATCTTGTGGATGATTTAAAAAGGGATAGAAACCAAGTAGGAGACTCATTTTCATGAACCTTGGGTATTTTGTGGGAAAACGTGTGATTTTCAAATACTACGTATATGTACGTATCTAATATGTATATTGATTGTGCACTTGTATGTTGTTTGACAGAGACCGCGAAACCATACAATCACGGTGAGGGAACTTATCTCTACAGATTTTGTAAACAGGTGTTATATTGAGCAATGAGTGGTTTCGGTTTTGATGAACCCACTCATGTACCTATACATGGTGCACTATGGTAAGAGTGCTGTGATGATCATGGTATTACGATGTTGATCGTATGTGTATGTAAGACTGCTTCCACGTACCTGGGCTATTGAACCAATATCGGTCATATGAGAGATGGTTTATGTCTACTGGACCATGGGCGGACCATGCTGTCGTCAGTTGCTGATTTAAGGGTGTCAGTATCGGCTACGTTTAAGAGCCGGAGATGTACTTGTAAGGATGTATTTTGATCGTGTCGGGACTTAATACTGGTCTCAGTGTAGTCGGCAGGCGTTACGGTGGATAATGGCAGTGATTGATAGATTGATGATGTTATTATCTTATTTGAGATTATGCTTACTGTTATCAAGCATGTGATATTGAACTGTTGCTAACCTGTTTTTACTATTTACTTAATGTGCATTGTTAATTATCCTTCACTGGGCTAGTTAGCCCACACCACTCACCTTTCAGGCGATGAACCCGAGGAGGAGGACCTTCTCTTTCAGGCTTAGGGCGTTTGAGCTAAAGCAGTGTTTTGGGATTCCCCCGGAGAGGAATGCCCTGATCTTTCTGTTGGTTCTTGGAACCGTTGTTTTTGTATTAAGTACCGGATGTGGTACTTAATTTATGTTTAAATGTTGTAATCGGCTATGTTGCCATTTGAGACAATGTTATGATTGATTAATCTCAACCTCCGGAATGCAACGGGAAAACCCGCATCTCCCTATGGGGGTCTTGACCTCCGAGGTGTAACGGGGAAGTCCTCCCCATAATCAAACTCCTCACATCATCATAAGTATATGCACATGTCAATAGTTCCTCCGTCTCAACACCCAACGGCGCGTTGTCCGTTGTGGGTTACCCCCAATGCATACGCATGATTTTACGATTATATGTAACAACATAAGTATATAACAAAATCTCAAAATACAAATCCACATACTCATCATGATCTCATTTACATATTACAAATCGCACGTGTCATGTTGTCAACCGGGCTCAAGCATCACATCCAAAAATCCAGACACATATCTCACTTTCAGTATAAATGCATTCACATGTTATAATTAAATGAACAACATATTATCATTAAGTTTCTAACATCATGTTCAAACACCCAACGCATGTTTTATTCTCATCATAAAATCATTCACATGTTATAGTTGTAACGCCCCGTCCCGTTACAGGCGCGTTATCTCCGAAAAACCTCAGAAGTTACAAAGACGGATATCGGGTACAAGAATGGCAGCCATTTTTTTTTTTAAAAACCGAGGTAACTACCTCCTGTCCAACAGCTCATAAATTCAAAACTAAAATAAACAAAATGAACCACAAATGTAAATAAATCAACAAGTTATACTGTCATCCAAACATACTTGTGGTTGAATCTGTGCCACTAAGGTTCTCAAACATCAAAAAATAGCATAAGCATAAACTTTTATTCTCTACTTCTCCTCTCCTAGTATTTGCTCAAGGGGCCCATCTGGCCCCTCCGTGGTCGGAGTACCTGAAAGGTAAGGGGTGAGCAAAACAACCCAGCGAGAGAACATATCACATATTAACAAGATAGTTATCAATTACATATGAAGGGGCAGGAAATATCACAAGTGAATAAAACACCCATGTCTACCATATTCGACTGATATATAAATCGATATTCCATAAACCAAAACTAAGAGGTCATCCTCATAGTTCACATCAGGTCCTCCAACAAACCCCAGTCTCCCTACTAGTATCATCGGGAGACAAAAAAAATACACAACTGTCTCACCCACACGAGTCATGTCGGAAACCACCTCGACCACGCCCGAGGGAACCAAAATCTAGGGTAGACACCTCGACCGCTGGAACACAACGGGGAAACCCACATCCCCTATGGGGGTTTCGACCGTCGGAGTGTAACGGGGGAGTCCTCCCAACCACCAAGCTCATCTCATCATCATAAATGTATACACATAAATAAAACCTCACATGCATGCACATAGTATCATGATCATGTATGACAACACAACCATTTCCTAACATAACATCAATATCAACAGCATGCATCCTCATGCGGTCAACGACACATAACAATGCTTAGGCTCATACTTCTACATCCAACATACGATTACATTTACCACTTATGCATGAACACGCAACAAATCGCAACATCTTCCAATTATCGTGGTCACATCTGTCATAATATCATATATGTGTTATGATTAATCACAAACATGTTTTCAACAACCTTCAAGCATCAATAATCATTCATTCAACCAAATTTTTCCATTAACCACATACAATTGACATGGGTGAACCCGAACGGATCCTTTGCCACATATTCATTTCAACAGTTCCCTTACCGAGTGGCTTAATAAACGAAGGGGTCCCATTCAGGTCACTTGATGTCCAAGATCATAGGTTAAGAATGCAAATGCATGCTAAAACAGTGATATGTCCCCTCACCGCGTGTGTTGAGTCGAAAGTCCAAAGCGAGCAAGCGACTTGTTTGGGTTGAAGGGAGTTCAATCTGTAGAAACACGGAAGAACGGATAAGTAATCATGCCAAAACAGGTCAAGAAAAGAGGCCGGGAGAAAACGGGCCTAAAACTGGGCCGGGTCCAAAACGGGCCGAACTGGGCGGGAAACATGGGCATACCAGACATGGGCCGAACCAGGTTTGGGCCCGGTTGGGCTGGATTGGGCCAGGCCCGAAACGAACTGGGCCTGAAACTGCTTGAGCTGAAGGTTGGGTCTAGCTTGAAACAGGGCCTGGAACTCGGGTCCAACACTAGGAACTGGGCCTGGTCTGTTGGGCCCAGAACTGAACCAGCTAAGTCAACTCTGTGACTCGACCGGGTTGGCTCAGTAACCCGCCAGAAAACAGGGAAAACAAAAGAAAGAGAAGAAAAAGAGGAAAACTAGAGAGAAAGGGGAAAGGAGGCACCTGATTTCGACTGAGATTCGGGATCGAACGGCGACAAGGAAGGGCTGAAGACCGACGATTTGGATAGATGTCGACGGAGCGGAAGTGGAGGATGGAAAACCCAACGGGAAGAAAAAAGGGTAGAACGACCGATTTGGGGATGGGTTGCAGACGACTGAAAGAGAGATGCGAGGAGATGGCGGAAAGAGGGTCGATGCAAGGAGGGGAGAGGAGACAAGGGGCGGTGGCGGCTGAAGGGGAGGAAAGGAGAGCTAGGGTTTGATGAAAGGAGGGGAAAGGAGAAGATGAGAATAGAGGGTAGAGAGGAGGCTGTGGCGGCACTGTAGCTATGTGCTGCAGTGCTGCCGAAAAAAGGGTTTTAAGGGAGGGGTTAGTTTTAGGGTTTCCTTTTTTTTTTTCTTTTTTTTTTTATAAAATAAAAATCTTCAATTTCTAAAATATTTTAAAAAGTTCAAAAAAGTCAATTGACAAACGTCGAGGGAAAACGTGTGACTTTTGAACCAGTTTTCATGACATATGTGCAATAATTATAAAATTACCAAAATGCCGTTCGAGTTCCCGAACTTGAAAAAAGGTAAACTGGGCCCACCATGGCGCCCACACTCCTTTCACTGTTACCAAGGTCCCTAAAACAACTCAGAGATCTGAAAATCTCTTCGAAAAAAATTAGAAATTCGGGATGGGTCATTACAACACTACCCCCTTTAAAGAAATTCATCTTCAAATTTCAAACTGAACTCATACCTCTAGTCTCAAATAAGGCTGGAAATTGTTTCCGCATTGTTGCCTCGTTTTCCCAAATAAGAGTCTCCCTGCCTTTGCGTTGCCAAACCACTTAAACCAAGCGGATGGTCTTGCCACGAAGCCTCTGCTCTCTGGAACCCTCAATCCGCACTGGTCCTTCCTTGTAGGTAACATCCTCGTTGATTTCCACATCTTCTAAGTTAATCACGTGCGACGGATCTTGATGATACTTCCGAAGCATTGAAACATGGAAGACTTTATGCACTTGGGCGAGACTCGGAGGAAGTGCAAGTCTATAAGCCACTTCCCCGATCCTCTCTATCACCTCAAACGGACCAACATAACGAGGCGACAACTTCCCTCGCCGCCCAAACCTCTGAATCCCATGACGGGACGAAATCCGAAGGAAGACGCGGTCTCCAACAACAAACTCAGGCGCCCTCCTCCGACGATCGGCGTAACTCTTTTGTCGGCTCTGGCCAGTCAACAACCTCTGCCTGATCTGTCTCACCTGCTCAGTAGTCTCCCGGATCATCTCTGGTCCTGACATTACCGTACCACTAGTCTCTGCCCAACACAAGGGTGATCTGCACTGCCTGCCTGCCCTACAAGGCCCCATGTGGTGCCATCTTGATACTGGACTGATAGCTGTTGTTGTAAACAAACTCAACCAAATGTAAATAGTTTTCCCAGCTGCCGCCATAATCCAAAACACAGCTCGGAGCATATCCTCTAAGATCTGAATGGTCTGCTCTGATTGACCTTCTGTCTGGGGGTGGAAAGTTGTACTGAAACATAACTGCATGCCCAACTCTTGCTGCAACCTCTACCAGAACCGAGAGACAAACCTCGGGTCCCAATCTGAAACAATTGACTTAGGAACACCATACAGTCTGACAATGTCCGTCAAATATATCTGACTTCAAAGTCACGAGAGAATCAGTTGTCTTTATACCAATAAAACAGGCCGACTTAGTCAATCGATCCACTATGACCCACACTACATCATGTTTCTGAGAAGACTTTGGTAAACCAGTCACGAAATCCATAGTGATATGGTCCCACTTCCAATCGGGGACCGGAAGAGCCTGCAACTTGCCAGCAGGTCTCAAGCGTTCTACTTTGACTTGTTGACAAGGCAAACGGTGAGTCACAAACTCGGTTACTGCTCTCTTCATACTCCTCCACCAGAACTGTTGATGCAAGTTGTGATACATCTTGGTACGACCCGGATGCGCGAATCTGGAGTGGTGAAAGTGTCGTAATACCTCCTCTTGACACTATCCCGATAAGGGTACAAAAAGTCTGCCCTGAAAGGTCAAACCACCATCTCGTCTAATAGACCATCCAAAAGGTCCATTGCCATTGGCCACAGCGCTCCTCAATGCATCGCACCTCTATCCATCTGCTAAGCCCTCAAAACTCTATCATAAATCCCTGGCTGAACAACCATGCTGCAAAGCCTAGATGCTCTGTATTCACCGATCAAACTTGACAAGGCCGTCCTCATCCTGCGACTCAAGGCGTCTGCAACTACATTCGCCTTACCGGGTGATAAGATAACACGAAGTCGTAATCACCAAGGTATTCCACCCACCGTCTTTGTCTCATATTCAGCTCCTTCTGTATGAACAGATACTTTAGACTATGGTGATCTGAGAAAACTTCGAACCTCTCCCCATATAAGTAATGTCTCCAGACCTTAAGCACAAAAACTAAAGCCGCTAACTCCAAGTCATGAGTAGGATAATTTGGTTCATGGGTCTTAAGCTGCCTTGAACCATAAGCTACCACCTTTCCATCCTGCATCAAAACACAACCCAAACCATCACTGCAGGCATCACAGTAGACTGCATAACCACGACCCCTCTCTGGCACTATCAACACTTGAGCGGTAGTCAAACTCTCCTTCAATCTCTGAAAAGCTGACTCGCAGGCTTCGTCCCAAATGAATTGCACATCCTTGCGGGTCAACCTTGTCATGGGTGTGGCAATCTTGGAGAAATCCTTGATAAACCGCCGGTAGTACCCCGCAACACCTAAAGCTATGAATTTCAAGCACACTCTGTGGTTGCTCCCAACTTAGAATAGTTCAACCTTAGCCGGATCCATAGCCATACCGCCAGCTGACATCACGTGCTCAGAAACTGTACCTCTAGTAACCAAAATTCACACTTGTTGTACTTCGTACAAAGTTTGTGACCCCTCAAGACATGAAGTATGGTTCTCAGATGCTGCTCATGATCCTCCTCTGATGCTGAACATATGAAAATGTTGTCGATGAACACCACTACAACCGGTCCAGGCACTCCTTTTTTTTTTGTCCATGAATGTCGTCGGGGCATTGGTTACCCCAAACAGCATTACCCCAATTTCAAGAGTCCCAAACGAGTGCGGAAGGTAGTCTTCTCAATATCCTAACCCCGCACCCTCATTGATGGTAACCCGAACAAAGATGCATCTTGAAGAAGCAATTAGATTCTCTCAATTGGTCAAACCAACCGTCAATCCTTGGCAATGGATACTTATTCTTCATTGAACTCTGCTCAACTGCCGATAGTCAAAGCACAGCCTCATGGAGCCATCTTTCTTATTAGCAAAGCACGCCGGTGCACCTCGAGAAGAAGTGCTAGGCCGAATGAAACTAAGGATTTCTAACTCCCTGAGCTGTTTCTCCAACTCCAAAACCCCTGCCGGTAATCAAAGCACAAACTCATAAAGCCATTCCCTTCTTGGTCAACAAGGTCGTTGCGCTCCAAGGAGGGCGCTGGGTCAATTGTAACCAAGAGGCTCCAACTCCCCGAACTAACTATTTAGCTCCCACACTCCTACTGGCACCACCCGATAATGAGTAACCGAGACAGGTGCCGCATCGAGAGAACAGATCCATAAAAAAACCCACCTCACGTTGTGACGACAATCCAAGGAGCTTCTCCGGAAGGATATCTGGAAACCCTCAGACCACGCGGGGTATCTCAACATCCGCTAACTACGAACTCTCCTCCAACCCAAACTAGTCACCAAACTGCACAACTCCTCCACGTCCGAACTATGAGCTGTAAACTGCTTGACAAAAGCATCCTCACGAGGAACTGGCTTGCCACTCGCTTACGGTAACAATCCAAGGTAACCTGATGGGAGGGCAACCATTCCGTCCCAAGATGAAGTCGAACTCTGACATCTCCAAAACTCGTAAACCGACATCCAACGCTAACTCCAAAGGTCAAAATGCACAATCCACGGATCCGGTCCACAACCAGCGAAACTCAAAACAGAAACAGAGGGGGAACACTAGAAACGGGCAATACACCGATCAAGGGCTAAGAAACACTCACGTGCCCCACTCTAAGTGCTAAGCTCCCAACTTACTCATACTTCAAGACCGGCCCATACACTGAGCCCACTAGAGTTTCAACGGCCAACCCTACTAATCTGACCTAAACAACCCCTTAGTAATGCCACAAGTACCTCCAACCATAACACTAAAGCAGCAGGAATCCCAGAGCCAAACATACAACTACTGGCTCGGACCCCTCGGCACTCCCCGCAGTCTAAAGCACCAAAAGGCCTATCTAACAACTCAAAAGTACCAAGCCTATCTTCCCTCATGGAATTCCATCGGTCATCTACAGAGTTAGCCGGCCGGACTCACTCAGTAAACGCCCATAAATTTCCAATGAGTCGTTCTTTATACTAACTGTTAGACGAGCTAGCCCGATGTCTAGAATAGTCCTAGAGGGGGGTGAATAGGACTATGGAGGAATTTTAAATTTCTTTAAAATGTGAGTCAATTAATTAATTGGTCTTAATTAATTAATCCAATTTATCCCCAAATTGTGTGATTACGATACAAGATAAAACACAAACACAAACACAATAATAGGAGGAGATGAGAAAAGATGAAATATCTTGACACGAAGATTTTTACGTGGTTCGGCAACCTTGCCTACATCCACGCCTCAAGTACACCACTTGAGGATTCCATTAACTTTCTCCTTCACGGGTGGAGAACAAACCTATTACAACCCTTGATCTCCTTCACGGGTGGAGATCGAACCTTTACAACACTTGATCTTATTCACGGGTGAAGATTTGACCGATGACAAACAAGAGAATACCTCTCTTGAGATTTCACAAGGGTTACACCAACCCTTTACAATTTTCTCAATAAATAAAGGAAAGAATAGTTTTTGAGAAATACCGAGAACACTAGCCTCGAGTTGCTTGAAGTAACTTCGGCGTGCTCTTGAATGTCCTTCTCCTTGCTATACTCCTTGGTGATGAGTAGATGCTCCGTTGAATATCAAACCAAAGATTAGGAGAAGAGGTTTAGGGAAGATAAATGGTTTTCCTATGAGAACAATCTATCCCTAAAGGTTCTCTTAAATACACACCCAAGAGTGAGCTTAAGATGCTCAAGATTTGCCTATGAGAGCTTTGAGTGTGTGAGATATTGAGTTCAAGAACTTTGGTAGTCTAACTATAAAGTTTTAGTGCTCTTGAAATGATTGAGAGTTTTGGAGAATATTAGAGAGGGTTTTGCTCATCAAGAATCAATCTTTGGAAAGCCCTAAAGTCATACATTTAAAGCCCTCTTGAAGATATGGCCGTTGGAAGTCAAAATCACAATAATAGAGCCGTTAAAAACTTCCCGTTACGATTTCGGTCGACTGAACTGAAGATTCAGTCGACTGAAATGCCCAGAAATGACCGTTAAAACATCTGGGCATAATTCAGCCGACTGAAATAAATATTCAGTCGACTTAAACATTTTCAGTCGACTTAAACATAAATTCAGTCGACTGAAACTCGTCTGAGGCTGAAAAGACGAATTTGCAACACATTCAGTCGACTGAAACATGAATTCAGCCGACTGAATCTCGGCAGTTTTATACACCTCCATTAAAATGACCATAACTTGGGTTTTCGAACTCGGTTTTGGGAGTTCTTGGGCTCGTTGGAAAGGTCATTGAGAGATCTATCTACTCACCAAATTTGGTTCAATTTGAGGTCCATTTGATACCTCAAATAATCTCTCAAAGTGAGGGTATATGACAAAACTGTTTTGATATGTTTTGCACCCTTTCATTGAAATGCTCATATCTTGAGCTATACATTTCCAAATTGGGTGTTCTTGGACTTTTTGAAAAGCTCTTTTAGTGATCCATCAAATCATTAAAATTTTACTAATACTTGAGAACATTTGATGGAAGAAAAAACTTGCCCAAAATAGAGCAAAAATCACCTAACCTAAGAAATCCAAATTAGTCCAACCAAATTCTAAGTTATGGATTCTAAGGTTTGTCCCAATGGTAATTCTAGGTCTTCTAAGTCATTCCTAAGGTCTAAATACCTGTGTTCGTTGATATTCATGAAGTTCTTCCGATTTCGGTGCAGTACCTTCCAAATGACGTGTCTTCTGGAACTTCAAACTTGATTTGACTATATAGGTCTTCCAGAGGCACAGTCTTGACACTCGAAAAAGGTCACGACAAGTCACACAAATTGACAACTCATGACTCAGTCGGACACAGTCACGGAATTGACAACTCAGTCTGACTAAGGGGAGGCAGATTTAACTTTTAAGCCAACAATCTCCCCCTTTGTCAATTTCGTGACAAAACCTAGAGAATACTCTATGCAGTCCCAAATACAAATTACAGACTTTAACAAGTACAAATACATGTCAAGTACAAAAATACAATATTACAATAATCTCAATACACTTGGACATGACTGTATGAAGTCTGAAGGCTTGAAGGTTCATGGCTGCTCCCCCTTAGAATATGCCTGTGATATTCCTGTATGCACAACGTAAATGACATATTCTGGTGGAAAGTAATCTCCCCAATCATTAGTGACAATAAACAATATGTGTTTAATTTTATAACATGTCTTAAAATAACAATTGTTCCCCCTATCTTTGATACCAATATTGAATTTTTGTTTCTCTCCCAATCTTCATGTATTGACCCTTCAAAAGTTTTCTCTCATGAAAACATTTGTGTCTCCAGTATTTCAATATTTCTCCCCCTTTTTGTCAAAATTGACAAAGGGCAATGTTAAGTATTTTACATGGAGCACAAAATGGTCATTTGAATAAGTATAACCTCTCCAGGTTATCATAAACCTTGTCAAATAAGTATTTTACATTTACTCCCCCTTAATGTTGGAGGGTGACAAAGGTCTAGATATACATGTCATAGCATCATCATCTAAACAAATATAACTATATAGGGGCAAATGTAATGAGTTATACTAAGACAATGCCATATTTCCAAATGGTATGTGATATGACTATAAGCATGGGGAAGGGGAGGAAAGAGAGAGAGGGAAAGCCAATGGTATTTTTCAAGATCATTCCAAGTGATACCATATATGGATAGAGATTTAACTTTTAAGTCCCATTAGTGATACCACTATGAATTTTAATGGTCTTACACAGTTCTCTTAATGTTCTATGGTTATGAACTGAAGCCAAATTTGCCATTTGTGGACTTAAAACAGATTTTTAATGTATTCAATGGTTTAAATCCGAGACCAAATGAATTGATACCAAATGAAAAAACAATGATATATATATTTGTCCAAATGAAAAATGTCATGAATTTTCAAAACTAATATGATTATGTACGACATTCGGACAAATGCATCACAAGTGTACATGGGTAAGTGATGAGACATTTTGACAAGACATACATGTACACAGGGATATTCAAGCATTCATACTTCCATGGAAATAACGAACATATACCAATCATGCATATCATCATGAAAGCACTTGCAAGACATACCATTTTCCACAAATACATTAAATTGATTAGCCACATATAAACATAAGTATTTGGGAAGACCACCTACCCTATTTGTTTTCAAATATCACAACCCATCAAGAATATGCTCACAAGTGAAGAATACCATCCATTTATCCAAGAAGCAATGCACTAATCTTTCCATTTGAAAGCACATGAAAGATCCACCCAACTTTTCATTTTTCATGAATAATCAATAGATTTGACTATCATAAACACCATATGTATTCATGAAGAATGCGAACTACTTATGAATATTTGATCATGTACTATTAAAACATTATAAGCATCTTTCATTTTAACACTCATAAAAATATGCCACTGTTAAAGAACTAGAATTTTAAAATAAGGTAGATGGAGTTGGAAGTTCTAGGGACCTATAAAGAGTGTGACTAGGTTTGAGGTCATTGATATAAAACAATTAAGTTCATTGTCTGAAGTCCATCCAACCCAAGTTATGTACTGTGGTGAGGTTATGAAATCATCATTAATAGAAGTCATTAAAATGAAGCCCTAGGGTGAAGTCATATGAGTGGAGTGCAGATAAGAATGCCCATGATTTAGAACAGTATTCAATGTGGAATACATTTATGAAGCATAAGTAGTCATGCCACACTATGATCATAAGATAGGAGTGGAAGATTGATGCTCAGATAAGCTCTATGTGGATGTTCATGAGGTTGTTGCATGAAAAGAGTATTGAGTGATTCATCCAAAAGTGATTGACCAGTATCCCTTAAACAGTTATGGAGAGGGGGAATTTTGAAAAGTATGAGAGTAAACTACTTATAGAGACTCTTTCCAAGGTATTATCAATTTGTTTTTCTCCAATTGTACATTTCTGCACACGACTCATATAATCATCCATTTACCCCAGTGTAAAGTTTTCATTTAAATAGAATCATAACAACAGGGCTCCATTTGTCTTTTATAGCCAAGAATACATGTAAGTACAAAGGACAAGGTGTTGGAGACAATTATTTGTCATTCATATCTGATACCAAAGATAACTATGAAAAGTTGTATGTTCCAAAACAATGCCAATCATGAGAGTGTCTTCATAGAGTAATTATAACAATTTCAGCAAAATACTCTTGAAGAGAGTGACATCTCATCCTTAATGTTCACTTGAATGACAGATCATAGCAAGGTATGAAAACAATTCACAAAAGATCAATGATTCTATGAAGCATTTTAATTTGTGACTGTTTCATTTTTTTTTTTTTTAAACTCAAATGTTATCATGGAGATCAAGTCATAATATAAGTATACAGATTACAGATGGCAAGCCCATAAGTCAATAGAAGTTGCATTTCAAGCATATTTATCAAATAAAAGAGATATCTTTGCATGAGTGTTTCTATATATCCCTTATAACCCAAATGATTAACTTGTGGATATACAATGAGTTTCAGGGTATGAAATTTTGATTACCAAAATACAATCCAATATGACGTTTTAATTAAGATTACATTTCATTTTTACTAAGCCACTTTGACTTCCATGTATAAGATAAGATTTTATCATTGTCAAGATATGTGAAGGGCTAATTTTCAATAAGCATTATTTAGGATGAGGGACAGTGTGGTTTTCAGTTTTACAGTTAAATGCTTATTAACTCCAAATCAGTACTATACCATCAACTAAGGATTTTAGTGAAAATCATGGGAATGAATGAGGCGTCTCATGAAGATGTATTGGCCAAATGGATGTTTTCACAATGTATGTAATGACAAAAGATATTCATTCAAGATATAGCCACAATATAAAATTCAGATATGAAAATATTTTCATGGATGCTCAAGGTATAATCATCAAGTCAAGCCAATATGAGGATTTTTAGCACAGAACCAGAGTTGCTGCAGTTTGCAGTAACTGAAATTTCAGCATATTTTGGTATGGCTGAATTTGAATAAGAAAGGTCTAGTGGATTAAATTATGTTCATAAGGTGAAGATCCATAAGAATTCTTAGACGACAGTCATTCATTCAGTTGTTATAGTGATTTGGATTTTACTTGAAGGTATACTCAATCATGCTCATACAATCCTTTGGACATGCTTACAAATGAAAGTTATCCAGATCATATCTCAAGTTTATCAAATGTGAGACCTACTTCTAATTATCCATTTCAGTCCTTCCAAACATATCAAGATTCCTCAATTTATCATTTAGTGAAAGGTGAAGATGTGTATAAATGAGAAAGTGGAAATAACCTACTATTTATCCATATCACAAACATTTTGCATTGTGTAATGGTGCTAATGTTTCTGTTATTCATTCATCAATAATACCAGACATGAGACCAAAAATTGCAGCAGTAGATACCCATTATGTCAGTCAGTAATAGCAAGCCATATATATATTCATTCCTCAAGTATGATACTCATATAAGAAACAGAGCATATACAGATTCGTCAAATATAAGTAATAAGGCAATGGATGATAAAGGCAAGAAGAAATCCAAACATGACAGATTCTAATGTAAATGTATATGTTTAAGAACATGGAATCTGACAAAGGTTCAAACTCAAGAGTGTCAAGATCTAACCCACTCCCCTAACCTTGGGAACCCAATGGGTGACAGAGGAAGGTCTACGGGATCCAATGATATTAAACACATGAACATTTGACTTTCTTTTTAGTGTTCTTGTTTGTTTGACAGAATTTTGTAAATTCATTTAAGGCTTCAATCAATTTATGAGTTAAGGCATAATTTAGATCTCTATTTAAGTTGTTATGCCTTTGGCTTTGATTACGAGCTTTTGGTGGATTGTTCTTGTCGTTTTGATTTACAAAGTTCTTTCTTCTTTTCAAGTTTGGGTTATCAACTCTTGGCTTTTCATTGTTAGTCTTTTGCCTTTGATATATCCTTTTTGTTTGATTTGCGTTTTGATATTGATTATCTCTTCTTGATTTGCATTCAAACATAAGGTGCCCGAATTGTCCACAATGAAAACATTTTATAATTTTAATTGGAGGAGTCGAGAGAGACTTACTCTTTACAAAAACGGTTGGTTTGATAGGTTCTTTGACATTCTTCTTGTCATAGCCAAGACCCGTCTTGTCTCCAAATGGTTTACTTAATTTCAAGAGTTTTTCAAGTTTCTCCTCTCCTTTGGTGAACTTCATTTCAAATTTTTCCTTATACCTCTTTAACTCATTAACTTCTTGATTTAGCTTTTGATTTTCAATTTCTAGATTAGATTGTATTTTTGGAGTAGAGGTTTTTACTTCATTAAGTTCTTTTCTAATCTTTTCATTTTGTTTTCTCTCAAGAGCCAATACATTTTTCAAAACTTCATTATCTTCTTTTAATGAGTTAAGTTCCACTTTTAATTTTCTAACTTCATCTTCAAGTTTTAGGCATTCTTTATCAATGGACTTCGAATTTTCTTGATTTTTGGCTTCTCTAAATCTCAACATTTCTTCTTTAGCTAATTCCAATTCTTTTAAAATATTTTCATTTGTAATCTTTTCATGCTTTAATTCATTTGAAAGTTTTAAATTTTCTTTACCCATTTTCTTAAGCTTTTTATACATTTCTTCTAAGACCTCATACATGTTTTCATCTTCTTCTTCATTAGGATCTTCATCTTGGGGTTCAAGTATTTGAATGGGTCCTAGGCAATAGATATTATCTATGTCTTCAACTTTTCTGGCTTTTCATGAATTTTCTCTAACATGTCCCATGCCTCCTTTGCGGTTTCACAAGATAGAATATTTTCTAAAAGATTAGGTGAAACGGCACAAAGTATGGCATATAGCGCATTTGCATTTGCCAAGTGCATGGTCCTTTCTTCATTGCTCCAAGAGTTCTTGGATGGTTTAGTCCAACCGTATAAGGTTATTCCCCATTGAGCTTCATCCAATGTCATTAAATAGATTTTCATTTTGGCTTTCCAAACAGCATAGTTTGAGCCATCAAGAATTGGAGGATACATCACGGCCATACAATCACCCTTAGACATTTCTAGCTTCAAGATCGACTCTTTAGACGGTTAAGTCGTATGTAAGAGACCTCGCTCTGATACCACTTGTTAGACGAGCTAGCCCGATGTCTAGAATAGTCCTAGAGGGGGGTGAATAGGACTATGGAGGAATTTTAAATTTCTTTAAAATGTGAGTCAATTAATTAATTGGTCTTAATTAATTAATCCAATTTATCCCCAAATTGTGTGATTACGATACAAGATAAAACACAAACACAAACACAATAATAAGAGGAGATGAGAAAAGATGAAATATCTTGACACGAAGATTTTTACGTGGTTCGGCAACCTTGCCTACATCCACGCCTCAAGTACACCACTTGAGGATTCCATTAACTTTCTCCTTCACGGGTGGAGAACAAACCTATTACAACCCTTGATCTCCTTCACGGGTGGAGATCGAACCTTTACAACACTTGATCTTATTCACGGGTGAAGATTTGACCGATGACAAACAAGAGAATACCTCTCTTGAGATTTCACAAGGGTTACACCAACCCTTTACAATTTTCTCAATAAATAAAAAAGAATAGTTTTTGAGAAATACCGAGAACACTAGCCTCGAGTTGCTTGAAGTAACTTCGGCGTGCTCTTGAATGTCCTTCTCCTTGCTATACTCCTTGGTGATGAGTAGATGCTCCGTTGAATATCAAACCAAAGATTAGGAGAAGAGGTTTAGGGAAGATAAATGGTTTTCCTATGAGAACAATCTATCCCTAAAGGTTCTCTTAAATACACACCCAAGAGTGAGCTTAAGATGCTCAAGATTTGCCTATGAGAGCTTTGAGTGTGTGAGATATTGAGTTCAAGAACTTTGGTAGTCTAACTATAAAGTTTTAGTGCTCTTGAAATGATTGAGAGTTTTGGAGAATATTAGAGAGGGTTTTGCTCATCAAGAATCAATCTTTGGAAAGCCCTAAAGTCATACATTTAAAGCCCTCTTGAAGATATGGCCGTTGGAAGTCAAAATCACAATAATAGAGCCGTTAAAAACTTCCCGTTACGATTTCGGTCGACTGAACTGAAGATTCAGTCGACTGAAATGCCCAGAAATGACCGTTAAAACATCTGGGCATAATTCAGCCGACTGAAATAAATATTCAGTCGACTTAAACATTTTCAGTCGACTTAAACATAAATTCAGTCGACTGAAACTCGTCTGAGGCTGAAAAGACGAATTTGCAACACATTCAGTCGACTGAAACATGAATTCAGCCGACTGAATCTCGGCAGTTTTATACACCTCCATTAAAATGACCATAACTTGGGTTTTCGAACTCGGTTTTGGGAGTTCTTGGGCTTGTTGGAAAGGTCATTGAGAGATCTATCTACTCACCAAATTTGGTTCAATTTGAGGTCCATTTGATACCTCAAATAATCTCTCAAAGTGAGGGTATATGACAAAACTGTTTTGATATGTTTTGCACCCTTTCATTGAAATGCTCATATCTTGAGCTATACATTTCCAAATTGGGTGTTCTTGGACTTTTTGAAAAGCTCTTTTAGTGATCCATCAAATCATTAAAATTTTACTAATACTTGAGAACATTTGATGGAAGAAAAAACTTGCCCAAAATAGAGCAAAAATCACCTAACCTAAGAAATCCAAATTAGTCCAACCAAATTCTAAGTTATGGATTCTAAGGTTTGTCCCAATGGTAATTCTAGGTCTTCTAAGTCATTCCTAAGGTCTAAATACCTGTGTTCGTTGATATTCATGAAGTTCTTCCGATTTCGGTGCAGTACCTTCCAAATGACGTGTCTTCTGGAACTTCAAACTTGATTTGACTATATAGGTCTTCCAGAGGCACAGTCTTGACACTCGAAAAAGGTCACGACAAGTCACACAAATTGACAACTCATGACTCAGTCGGACACAGTCACGGAATTGACAACTCAGTCTGACTAAGGGGAGGCAGATTTAACTTTTAAGCCAACACTAACTAGTCACAAGTGAGGCCCACACACAATGGCCTCGCACTCTAAACACGAGTCTCCTATGAACCTAGGTGGTAGATCCACAATACAGTCTTCTCCCATCAACATTGGACCCTCAAACGATCTCACTTCAATCATAGCTTGAAGGCCCCTTGACTCCACCACAATGCTCGAACCACTTTGAAAGGAAAATGAACAAAGTATCACCAACGTACCTCAAAGGTGAGGGCTCCTCCTAAAGTGGGTCCCACCGAGGAACACCTCTAATAACTCAATGGAGTAAAACAAACCTGACTCCAAACCTTGAGCTCTATATCCCACAGCTCCGGTGACCACGTCACGGTGCTCCACACACTCCAACGAACGATCTATCTCACCACTGACTTACTTACGAATCCAAAGTTGGATAGTCTCAGCCGAGCAAGAGTCAGCCATAGAACACTTCTCAAGTACACTAACTGAAGGGAAGCATATCAAACATAAAGCAAAAGCTTAGGGTGTCTACGCACTACCCCACAACCCGGCTCCATCTACCCTATCACACAGGGGATGAACCTAGTCTTTACTCATAATCACTTCAATCTCTGTCCCATGCACAGTCCGAGAGTTGAACCGTGCTCTGATACCAACTGTAACGTCCCATCCGGTTACGGGCGCGTTATCTCCGAAAAACCTCAGAAGTTACAAAGACGGATATCGGGTAAAAGAATGGCAGCCAATTTTTTTTTTTTTTTTTAAAACCTGGGTAACTACCTCCCGTCCAACAACTCATAAATTCAAAACTAAAATAAACAAAATGAACCACAAATGTAAATAAATCAACAAGTTATACTGTCATCCAAACATACTTGTGGTTGAATCTATGCCACTAAGGTTCTCAAACATCAAAAAATAGCATAAGCATAAACTTCTATTCTCTACTTTTCCTCTCCTAGTATTTGCTCAAGGGGCTGTCTGGCCCCTCCGTGGTCGGAGTACCTGAAAGGTAAGGGGTGAGCAAAACAACCCAGCGAGAGAACATATCACATATTAACAAGATAGTTATCGATTACATATGAAGGGGCAGGAAATATCACAAGTGAATAAAACACCCATGTCTACCATATTCGACTGATATATAAATCGATATTCCATAAACCAAAACTAAGAGGTCATCCTCATAGTTCACATCAGGTCCTCCAACAAACCCAGTCTCCCTACTAGTATCATCGGGAGACAAAAAATACACACTGTCTCACCCACACGAGTCATGTCGGAAACCACCTCGACCACGCCCGAGGGAACCAAAATCTAGGGTAGACACCTCGACCGCTGGAACAACGGGGAAACCCACATCCCCTATGGGGGTTTCGACCGTCGGGTGTAACGGGGGAGTCCTCCCAACCACCAAGCTCATCTCATCATCATAAATGTATACACATAAATAAAACCTCACATGCATGCACATAGTATCATGATCATGTATGACAACACAACCATTTCCTAACATAACATCAATATCAACAGCATGCATCCTCATGCGGTCAACGACACATAACAATGCTTAGGCTCATACTTCTACATCCAACATACGATTACATTTACCACTTATGCATGAACACGCAACAAATCGCAACATCTTCCAATTATCGTGGTCACATCTGTCATAATATTATATGTGTTATGATTAATCACAAACATGTTTTCAACAACCTTCAAGCATCAATAATCATTCATTCAACCAAATTTTTTAACCACATACAATTGACATGGGTGAACCCGAACGGATCCTTTGCCACATATTCATTTCAACAGTTCCCTTACCGAGTGGCTTAATAAACGAAGGGGTCCCATTCAGGTCACTTGATGTCCAAGATCATAGGTTAAGAATGCAAATGCATGCTAAAACAGTGATATGTCCCCTCACTGCGTGTGTTGAGTCGAAAGTCCAAAGCGAGCAAGCGACTTGTTTGGGTTGAAAGGAGTTCAATCTGTAGAAACACGGAAGAACGGATAAGTAATCATGCCAAAACAGGTCAAGAAAAGAGGCCGGGAGAAAACGGGCCTAAAACTGGGCCGGGTCCAAAACGGGCCGAACTGGGCCGGGTGGATTGGGCCGGAAACATGGGCCTGCCAGACATGGACCGAACATGGTTTGGGCCTGGTTGGGCTTGGTCCGGGTTGGGCCAGGCCCAAAACGGACTGGGCCTGAAACTGGCCGAGCTGAAGGTTGGGCCTAGCTTGAAACTGGGCCTGGAACTCGGGTCCAACACTGGGAACTGGGACTGGTCTGCTGGGCCCAGAACTGAACCCAGCTGAGTCAACTCGGTGACTTGACCGAGTCAGCTCAGTAACCCACCAGAAAACAGGGAAAAGAAGAGAAAGAGAAGAAAAAGAGGAAAACTAGAGAGAAAGGGGAAGGGGGGCACCTGATTTCGACTGAGATCCGGGCTCGGGCGGCGACAAGGAAGGGCTGAAGACCGACGATTTGGATAGATGTCGACAGAGCGGAGGTGGAGGATGGAAAACCCAACCGGAAGAAAAAAGGGCAGAACGACCGATTTGGGGATGGGTTGCAGATGGCTGAAAGAGAGATTAGAGGAGATGGTGGAAAGAGGGTCGATGCAAGGAGGGGAGAAGAGACAAGGGGCGGCGGCCGCTCAAGGAGAGGAAAAGAGAGCTAGGGTTTGATGAAAGGAGGGGGAAGGAGAAGATGAGAAGAGAGGGTAGAGAGGAGGCTGCGGCGGCACTATAGCTATGCGCTACAGTGCTGCCAAAAAAGGGGGGTTTTAAAGGAGGGGTTAGTTTTAGGGTTTCTTTTCTTTTTTTCTTTTTTTTTTATAAAATAAAAATCTTCAATTTTTAAAATATTTTAAAAAGTTTGAAAAATTCAATTGACAAACATCGAGGGAAAACGTGTGACTTTTGAACCAGTTTTCATGATATATGTGCAATAATTATAAATTTACCAAAATGCCCTTCTAGTTCCCGAACTCAAAAAATAGATAAACTGGGCCCACCATGGCACCCACACTCCTTTCACTGTTTCCAAGGTCCCTAAAACAACTCAGAGATCCGAAAGTCTTTTCGAAAAAAATTAGAAATTCGGGACGGGTCATTACAATAGCTAAATACACATGTTGTCGATAACTGTCAAGTATCATGTTCAATATTCATTTGTCCGATCAAAACCTTCCATTTAATCGCATATAACTGACATGAGTGCACTCAAATAGATCCCTCACCACAGATTCATTCAACAGTTCCCTTACCGAATGGCTTAATAAACGACGGGCCCCACTCGAGTCACTTCATGTCCAAGGTTGAGGTTTAAATAGATGCAAATGCATGCTAACAGTGATAAGTTCCTTCACAGTGTGTGCGGAGTCAGAAATTCGAAGCAAGCAAGTGGCTTGAAAGGTTGTAGGGAATGCAGCCTGTTAAAACAAGGAAAAAAAAGAATAAGTAAATAAGATAAAAAGTTCTAAAACGAGGCCAGATAGAGAAAAGGGCCTAAAACAGGGTTGGGCCCAAAATGGGCCGAACTAGGCCGGGCTGCGAAAATGGGCCGGGCCAGGAAACGGGCCTGCCAGACTGGGCAGGACCCAAACTGGTTGGGCCAGATCCAGGGCTAAGCCCAAGGAAGAGTCTGGGCTCCGAAGTTGGGCCTGAGTGGATCGGGCTGGGTCCAAGACCCCAGGGCCCGAACTGAGTTTGTTGGAGACTCAGCGGAACAGACTCAATTGCCCAACTGAGTCGGAAAAATTGGAAAAATGAAATCAGGAAAAACGGGGAAAATCAGGGAAAATCGCAAAAGAACATGGAAAACCGAGAGGGAAGAAAAGGGAAGAAGGAAGAAAAGGGGGGTACCTGGAATCGACGTGCGAACGGCGAGAATGAAGGGGATTCTGACGGTCGGGGTGGAAAGGGCTGACGGAAATCGGCTGGAGCAGTGGCCAAGCGTTGCAGAGGTCGAGGGAAGAAGAAGGAGAAGGAGAAACCAAAAGAGTGAGAGAAGCAAGGCGGCGGCGGCAGCGGGTTTGGCTAGGGTTTGCCTGTAGCGAAGGGGGGAGAAGAGAGACGAGGAAAAGAATGGATTGCGGCACTGTAGCTAGAATACTACAGTGCTGCGGGAAAGGCATCAAGAAAAAGGGGGTGCTAGGGTTTTCTTTTTGTTTTTTAAAGATAAAAGGCTACAAAATCGAAATCCCAAAAAAAAATTTCTCGAATGTTGAAAGTCGAGCGAAAAAATGTGTGATTTTCAACAAATTTTTCATGACTAAACATAAAAAATTATGAAATTACTAAAATGCCCTTCGAGTTTTCACACTCGAAATCAGATAAATGGGACCCTCCCCGGAGCCCACACTCTCCTCACTGCTACTACGGTCTCGAAAGAGGTCCGAAATCTCTCCAAAAAAAAAAAGGAAACACGGAACGGGTCGTTACAGACCAGGGCCAAATGTGGTATATTCAAACCTCGAAAGCATGCTGATTTTGTCACTAGACATCCTCTGCCGCAAGCCTTTGCCTCTATGGTCACTTCTTCTGATGTTGAGCCTACTTGTTACACTCAAGCGATCTGGTCCCCAGAATGGAGACAAGTTATGAATGAAGAGTTCAATGCTCTTCTTAAGCAACACACTTGGTCACTTGTCCCTCCTCGACGTTATTCCAACACAGTTGGGTGTAAATGGGTCTTCAAAATAAAAAAAGGAGCTCTGACGTTAGCATTGAACGATACAAGACACGACTCATTGCGAAAGGGTATTGACTATGATGAAACATTCAATCTGGCAGTGAAGCCGACCACCATCCGCACTGTGCTCAGTCTTGTCGTGTCTAATGCTTGGTCTCTTCATCAGTTGGATGTCAAAAACACCTTTCTTCATGATTCTCTCACTAAAGAAGTTTATATGGCCCAACCTCCAGGATTTGTTGTTCCCCGTCGACCCCATCATCTTTGCAAACTTCACAAAGCCATCTATGGACTCAAGCAAGTACCTACAGCGTGGCTTCAACGGTTCAACTCCTTTCTTCTATCTTATGGCTTTCTTCAGAGCAAAGCTGAGAGCTTCATGTTTATCTTTCGTCAAGACTCTGCTATTATGGTACTTCTTCTATATGTTGATGATATTGTCTTGACAGGGAATGCCTCATATCTACTTCGCTCCTTTATACACCGGTTGGGTACAAAATTTGAGATCAAAGATCTCGGTATGCTTCATTATTTCCTGGGTATTGAAGTGGCTACAACCTCAAGGGAGCTTCATCTCACTCAAAACAAGTATACCCTAGACATCCTTCAGCGCAGCAAGCTCCTCAACTGTAAACATTGTTCCACACCGACTGCTTCCAAAGCTCAATTATCTCATTCTCTGGTGACTTTCTCTCTGATCCTACTACATATCGTCACCTTGTCGGTGCCCTTCAAGATCTTACTATCACTTGACCACATATTGCATATGCAGTACATGTTGTCTCTCAGTATATACGTCAACCACGCATGCCCCACTTCGATGTTGTTATAAGGATTCTTCGTTACCTTAAAGGGTCTCTTGGTCGTGGCATACCTATCCAGCGTACCACTCGTGCTTTGCGTTGGTTGCCTACTTATACTGATTGGGCATGATACCCTGATAGTCGTCGATCCACCACTAGTTACTGTATATCCTTGGCTCTACCTCAATCTCCTGTTGTGCCAAGAAGAAACCGACAGTCTCTCGTTTCAGTGTTGAAATGAATACATGGCTCTTGCGTATACTTGTGCCGACACAGTATGGATCAATAATCTTTCTGCGCTCATTTTCTACCTTCTTCGACAGTCATCTACTGTGATAATATCAGTGCTACTTATACGGCAGCCAATCCCGTGTTCCATGCTCGCAGTAAACACATTGAACTTGATTACCACTTTGTTCGTGAACGTGTTGTTGCCCGCACTCATCACATTCAGTTTGTTTCCTCTCTTGGACCAACTCGTAGACATCTTCACCAAAAGACTGCCACGACAACGTTTCTCACAGCTATGTTCCAAAACTCGTCTATTCCCCACCGTCGAATTTGCAGGAGAGTATTAAGTGAAACCAGTCTTCTAGCTGATATGTTTCCTAATCCTAGTGTGTTTCCTAGTCTTACTAGACTTGTGTTCTTGTACTCTACGTGTAATCTCAAAACCATGGGGCTCCTTCCCTAAATTGGACTATATTGTATATATAAGAAGGGTCTTAACAATGGAATATATGACAGAAATTATCAAATCTCTTCCCGAGATGATGCTACAATTCAAAGCATGGAAATTTTTCTTTACAAATAGCAGAAGATATATGAATGAAACCAGCAGTAGAAGAAACCTTGGATAGAGATTTTTATGTGTAAAGAAATCATGAAAGAGAGTCAAGAGGTAGGACTTACTTTTCTGCTCTTTGTACAACGGAAAACCTATTTGCTCAGTTTTCTCCACTGCTTAATTTATACATAGCCGCAATGAAAAGATGAGAAGAAGAGAAAACAGTGAGATGTTGCAAATACTTACAAAAGCATTAATCTTTAAAATATTGGGAGAACATTCATGTATGATAAACTAGTGACATGTCTAACAAAATGGAATAATCTCATATTTAATTTTATTAAACTTTGTTATAGTCTTAATTATCTCATATAAATATGTAACTTAATTATCTAATATGTACAAGAAAACAGGATATCTCATATGTAACTTGATTATCATTGTTGTAAACTTCAGTAATTACATGAATTCTAAGAAAATCAGAGAAATTAAGTAATTAGGATGTGAGAAAAAAAAATAAAAGAATTAAAGGCATTAAAAACTATGTTTTTTTATCAATCTGATTAAGATAATTTATTTCAGTTTTATATTTACACACAATACTTTTCGATGAACCCATCAGATTGGGCCAAAATGAGTCTCACATGTGATATAAAAGTTTTAAGATTAAAAATATAATTTGAAGATCTTGAAAATTTAGGTTTATTAGTCCAATCAAGATGATTTTTTCAATGTCATATTTATGTATAGACCTTTCTAACAAACTTACGATATTTGACCAAAATGAGACTGAAATATCGTATAAAAGTTTAAAGATTAAAAAAATAATTTAAAGAGTTTAGAAAATTGGCTTTTATTAATACAATGATTTTTTTTTTCCAATTCCATATTCATGTTGAAGCATTTCCAAATAATCTATCATATTGGATATAAAGTAATTCTACATTTTTTTTAAGATGAAATTAGGTGTGAGGGGAATAAAAATGTAGATATTAGCCTTATAAACGTGCTCATCAAGTTTACAATGAGCTGATTCCGATTGATAATTTCTAAACCAAAAGGATATTAGGGTGACACACTTATTACAAATTAAATATTTATTAAAATTGTTTCTTCCTAAAATGAGTAATCAATCTTCTTCTAGCTCTTACATTTACACATTTTCTTTCAATTGGGCCCATGTGGAATGGTTCATAGCCTACTTATAAAAAGAAAAATGTGGTGTACATGTGTACGAATGTATATACAGTTGCACCAAGGCAGGGTGCAAACAACCCGATGATCTCACTTGAGCTCATATGAATGAGTGAGTTTGAAAAGCTAGCTTATATATGGTGCCTATAGAATTTATCTTGATTGAATAAAAGAAGTCATGTTTGTTAAGACTTTCAAAATTTTACATTTATTTAATGATTAAAATTCGTTGGATTAGATCAATGGCTTTTAAAAGTCAATTTCGTGTCATATTGGATAAGGGTGCTATTAAAGGGGGTAGGTGGGCGTGAAGGGGAAAATGGATCCATTTGATCCACAATGGATCCCACAATCCAAAGTTTGCACCAATATAACAAATATCACCGATATTTTCGTTTTTATCACAAAAATATCGGCAAAATAACTTTGTAGGTTAAAACCGTGAGTTTATCATGTTTGCCATTTTTAACGGTAAATTCCCGTTAAAAACATGTTTTTATCGTAAGAAATGGTAAATTCCCGTTAAAAATGCGAGATTTTCTGTTAAATTCTGTTAAAAACGTTTGAGCCAAATATATAATTTTTATTTCTGAAATATCATCTATATTTTCAAACTCTGGCCCCATTATTTATTTTTATTTTTTTAAATATTATATTTTCTACGAGATGTTCCTATTAAATTACCGATAAAAACTCGAGAATTTGAAAATATCCCACTATTAACAATTGTTGTTAATATTCCGAAAATGAGATTTGTGATAATGATACATATTGGCCAGTACTTACTGTATTATCCATACATAGCATGACTTAGTCAATAAATGACATTTAATGGTCGTATTATATCGGGCTATATTGGACAAGCCTATATCTCATCCATGCAATATTTTTATTTTTTTATCAAAAAAAGTTGCCACAACGACCATTTTTCACATTGAATCTTGCATTGGATTTGATTTTACAAAGTTTGCATCTTTGGAAGGTATTTTCCTTTATAACCTCATTTTTCTTTAGATTTGTCCATTTTTTAGTTAATTTTACTATTTTTTTTGAATTTTTGCTCTTAGATAATTATATTTTGTTGTTTTATGTGAAAACTATTTAACGAAACGGTATTTGATTATTTATAGAATTGAATGAAGATTTCTTAATGTGATTCATATAATTTATAGGGTGTTTGTGTGATTTTCCTAGTTTCTTTTTTCAAAATTTAATGAAATCTTGATTTTTAACTTTTATATGATTTACTTTAAGATAATCTTCATTTTGGGGTTTCTTGCTAAACAATTTTATGAAATAATAGTTTTGACACAATCAAATGAAGATGTTCTTAGCGTGAGTAATATAGTTTTCATAAATTAAACTTTTTTAATAAAAATCCATGAATTTGTAATAGATGATACATATAATTATAGAATACTATAGAACATGAATTTCATATTAGATACTTACTAATACTGGTTTTCCATTCTCTAAAGTTTTTAATTATTTTTAGTTATTTAAGACATACTTATTTATATTGAACGTTTCTCTCTCAAAGGTCTAACAATTTATGAAAATGACTATTTTTTTAATCAAAATAGGCTTACAATAAGTTTTCTATTTTTCTTATTTTTATTATTTTAATATTTTTCTAAAAAATTTAAAATATATAGATATATGAAGGGGGCCACCACATGATGAAACTTTTGACAGTGATTTTACAGTGAAAGAAACCATTAAGGAGACTAAGAGACAGCACTTACTTTGCCCTTCTATGGCTGGTGAAAATTGTTCCTCTTCATGTTCCACTGCTTCATTTTTCCCAGACATGGCAATAGAAAATATGAGAAAAGTTGAAAAGAAAAGAGAGCAATGAGATATTGCATTTACTTATTTTAAAGGTTGATCTTTTAAAATATTAGGAGAGCATTCATGCATGATAAACTAGTTACACATCTAAGAAAATGGAATAATCTCATATTTAATTTTATTAGACTTTGTTATAGTCTTTAGTGATTACATTAATTTCAAGAAAATCAGAAAAGCAAGTGCTTAGGTTGGAGAATATAAAAAATTAAACGAATAAATTAAAGGCATTGAATTGAAGAGTTTAAAAACTATAGTTTTTAATAATTAAGTCAAGATAATTTATTATAATTTTATATTTTAGCATCTAACTCGCTAAAAGTTGATTTGAAGTTGAAATTTAATCTTCTTGTAGCTCATCAAATTTATTTCTAAGAGATGAAGAAAAATAAGATAAAAAGAAAAAGGGTCGTATACGACCCATAAACACCTATATGTCTCGTACATGAAGAGGATTCATGAAGTTTGGTCTCCCAGTTATCCTTCCTTTTCCTTTATATATGTATACCATCTTATTATTGCCCTATAAATTAAAATTGCATTAATTTGAACTCATTTAAAAGTACAATAACTGTTGGATTAAATTTAAATTCTAAAAATATATATTAATATTTCTACCTTTTAGGTTTACAATATCAATATCTAGTAATATTGAAATTTTTTTAAAATCAAAATCATAAGGCTAAAATGATCAAATAAGAATATAACCGTTGAACACATGGGTAAAACTCATCCTTAGAAACTGACTAGTAAAAAGAGGATGCCTATGCATTTATAAACCTCAAAATCCCAAAACACAAACAATGTTATATATGCTAACAATAACGTCACAAATTCTTTTTCTTCATTGGTTTATTTATGGCTAGCGATTCTCACACGGACATTTTATATATACAGACACGGGTTTTACCATGATGCCCAATTTACCCTCCACCAGCCATATCGAAGAAAAAAGAATGCCAAAATTTATGAATAGTGCAATCGGCTCGTCGAAATTGCTAGTCGGCTTGCCAAAATTTATGAACAGTGCAAATCGGTTTGCCGAAATTCGCATGAATAGTAAAAATTAGCCCATCGAAAGTTTAGGGTAAAATCGAAAATGCACTAAAACTGGTGTCGTTAAATACAAAATACTAGTGGGAGGATTGCTAGCCTTTATTTATTTGTGACTATGACTTAAGTGTGGCACAATGAGATCAAGAAACTTTTGACAAGAGATCTGAGGTGAAAGAAAACAAGAAAGAAAGTAACAGGGAGGACCGACTTCGCTGCTCATTGGCCGGCTGAAATTGAACCCGGTGAAGTTCCTCTACTTCATCTTTCTCAGCCATGGCAAGGAAAAGATGAGAAGAGAGGAGAAGAAGATAAAGCAAACAGATGTTGCAGATACCTTCATTGACTTGAGTAGACAGATTAAGGAAGATGCTTAGAAGTGTTAATAAATTTATACTCTCTTAGATCATTTGTGGCCTGATTTCTTCATTATTTTAGGTAAAAGACATTAAAGGCCGGCTACCGTCGGACAAATGGATGAAGACATGAAATTGTGCATCCATGCCTCCCCAGCTGACGTATTTTGCAAAGCCGATGAAGATTATAAAATACAGCAATATTTATCTAACATCGAATAATGCTCGTATCTTTTATCATTTTTGTAGTAGTTATCATGTTGATTAATTAATCTTCCGCCCATCTAATTAAAACGAGCAAATCATCATTGAAAAAGTATAGAAAAGTTACATAAATGGTAAATTAGCTTATCCTCACGATAAAACATGCAGGCATGGGTTTAAATCCCGCCCAAAATCTCGTTCTCAACGATATTTATCTAAGAAAGTTAGGTCTTGTGTTTCATTCATCCTCAATTATAAAAGGTCACCTTGTGTAAATTGAGAGATTTACACATGTTCGAAATATTAGTCAAATGAGACACTTGAACATCTTAATTAAAAAAAAAAAATTATCACGAAGATGAAAATAAATAATTATTTCACTTACCTATTTACATAATAGTTCTGATAATTTTTTAGAAATTTTAAAAATTCAATTAATTATAATTTTTCATGTGAACAATAAAAGGGTGGCCAGGCGATTGACCTCTCCATTCTAATTATTTGTTGGATTGGAGAAAAGTCAAGATTTTTTTAAGTCATTCATTCTACAAATGATTCCATAAATGTCATTTGTCGCTTTCTAATTAACCTGCTACAAATATTATTGAATGATGCCATTGTCAGACTCAATTTGTCAATGTTTCGTCATGCGGCAATTTTTGATAGATAGTAAAAGGAATCGATTTGCGCATAGTTCTTTTTATTGAAGATTGAATATTTTTCATTTAATCTCTTTATTATTGTAAATTTTAATTAAAGTAGTATATATTTTTATTTTATAAGAGAGAAATACAGATTTGTAACGAGAGTTGTCAATTCTTTCTTCTTTGCCTTTGAGTATGATTGATCAGTTTAAACTCTTTAGACATATCGAAAGAGAACTAAATAAAATCTTTATATTGTGGTTTGTTTCTCTACGTGACTTCTCTTTTTTCTATCTTCGATATTGTTGTTTCCGTAAGATAAGAAAGACGTTTCCTCCCAACACGATGTTCATTTTAGAGATCAAATTAATGAATCGTATAACCACAATAAATTGGAATATGGGCGTTGGATGAATGTAATTTAATCCATAGAACACTATTAAATGTGGATATGTATTAATAAATTGGAATATGGGCGTTGGATGAATGTAATTTAATCCATAGAACACTATTAAATGTGGATATGTACTAATTCTGAAGATCTTCAGATTTCTTGATATTTTCTTACTGTCGTGTATATAATGTTTTAGTAGAAGAAGAAGAGAGAGAGCAGGGTTTTAGTTTACACTCAAAATGGATAGAATTTGAATTTATACTAACGAGATTATCTTCTCTACTGGTGTTAGGGGATGAGAGAGTGACCAAAGACCAAAATATTGAAACAGGACCTTCCTTAGAGCCTTTGCCTTTATCAGGTCGGCCCTTAGCACAGGCGACGTAGGCCGTCAATTAAGGCTTTAGACAGAAAAAGTCTCCATAGATTAAAACTCTTTAATATATCAGTTAGAAAGGGTTATTGAAATCTCACTCTACCTAAATCCTCTGATATTTTAGGAGATCTCAGAGCTGACTCTGGCACTTGCCTTCCTGCCAAGTGTCAACTTCAACTTCTCTATTGTGAAAGATCGCGACTTGTAGACAAATGTGTCACAACGCCCCAATTCTTAATCAACTTGAAGCACTTCCATTAGCATTGATGCACAAGGCTAGAAAAGTCTGAGAAAATGTACGGGTTTGAAAAATTCGTCCCCACGTCTTTTCATTTGAAATAGAACAACTATTTCATCCATCCATCCATTGAAATTTCATTACCTACAATAATGCAGCCGATTCAACCCATGCAGCTCTTATATACCGTAATAATACATAGGGACCGATACATATCCACAGTTAAAAGAGCGATACGCATCAACCAATATATTATGTATTAGTCGATATTTTGATGGTATCGGCTGTGCGTAGATGATATTGTCCAATATGGTCGATATATAGGCGATATACATCGGCCGATATCACTAAATATCGTTCATTTTTTTTTAAAAAAATGATTCTTTTGTGGACCCGACTGAATGACCAATATTTCTGATTTTATTTTTTTGTAAAATGAGTCTTCTTTCAGTTTTTTTTTTTTTAACTCAGAAAAAATAAAAATGGCCGATATTTTAAAAAAATAAAAAAATGAGAGAGAATCGTATCACCGAGATATTCGCCGATATGGCAATGAGAGAGAATCGTATCGCCGAGATATTCGCTGATATAGCCATATCGGCTGATATCTTGGCTGGAACGATTTCTTCACCTCTGTATAAAACCGATGTGGACCGATATCTCGCCTTCACCCCTTATAGAACGGATAGAGATAAATTTATACTCTTAAAAATACTAGTTGTGGAAAATTTACTCCAAACCCAGAAAATTTATTTTGAATTTTATGTGAGTTAAATAGGTCATAGGTCAATATAAAATTAAAATAAGATGTAACGGACACTTCCATTTTGAGGTTTATCGGCTCCTTTGCCTTTGCCCCTTATAGTCGGACTAACGTTCTCTAGCAGCATCCATTTGACGGCAGGCATTTTTCTCTTTAAAATAGAAAAATTTTGAGCTTCCAAATCTTGATAAGGACCATAAATCAACTTTTTGGATGGCTCAGATTAAAGTTGCTATAAAAAAATAGAAGTGAAAAAACACTACTGTGCATTATTTTGTGACCTATATCATTTATCACTTTTTCGTTGTAATATTCACATCTAGGAAAAATTAAGAACTAAATAAACTGTCTTCAGATAAATGGGTGTCAGTCCACTTCAAAGAGTCGGTCCCTCTAGAGTTATTCAATATGTATGAATAGAGAGGCTTGTACATTAGCAAAATAATAAAATACACCTACTTCTACCTCATAAGCAAAATAATAAAATTTGTGGGGAAACTTTTTAAATCTCTTTTTATAGGAAGATTGTTCTTAAAGTATATTAAATTATATATTTTTAATTTAATATCTATAAATTAATAATAGAGATTGATATGTAAAATTTGAGTCTTATACAACTATTTTAGTTTTGTGTTTTAAATGTTAAAAATTAAAACATTTTATACTACTGTGATGACTAAATAAGAAGATTAAAATTCTAACAAATTAGTTTGGTAGTCAAAATTTGATCTTGTTTAATGAAATTATTTAAGAATTAAGTCCCTCTCAATATAAAAAACTCACTTTCAATATATATGAATTGAAAATTTTACACATATTTTAAAAATTTGTAAAATGAATAAAATGGATGGGAAATGAATTGTGCATCCCCTCTTTTATCTATTGTGCACTCCCGTTGTGTGAAATTATAATTTTTTCCAAACTCAAAATTCCTCTTTTCTCTCTCCTTCTTTGCTTTTTTTGTGAAAATTGTAATTTTACATAGGGGGAGTGCACAATGGATAAAAGATGGGGGTGCACAAATTATTTCTCATATGAATAGAGTTATGTAAAATAATTAAGAAGAACTCGACTGAAAAAAAAAATCAACAAAATTCCGACTCCGACTCCGACTCCGACTCCGACGTGTCGAGTCATTTCTAGGGTTATAGTCAATCTGCACGTCGGAGGTCCCAGTGAGTTGTTACGAAAAATAAAGGTTTGGATGGGATTGGGAGTGTCACTGCCCCCAAGATTATATATTCTACCTGCTTTTAATGAATGCTACCTGAAATGTTGTAAAAGACATAGAATGCCCTTCCAAACTGTAGGTATTCATTTATGTCCGCCGTACATTTACAGTGAGGTGGACTCCATGTGAAATGATAAAAATAGATAAATTATTTTATCAATAAGATATTTTTTAAAGAAACTCTTCTCTTCAATCACTGGGATGTTACATGATTCGTTATTTGTAGTACTCCTTCACAAAAAGGTCACATATTGATTGAGAGTTGGATGGTGGGGGTTTATATTAAAGAAGACAATCCTCCCATTATAAGGTTTTTTGGACCTGACCACGTGGGTCAAGACTCAAAATGAAATCGAATGGGTTTGGTAGAGCCCAAAGCGAATATCACAATAGAGTAGGGTCGGATCGGCACAAGTGGTATCAGAGCACAGTTCTTCATTCGGACTATAAAGGTTATGACTTGTTTGTCTATGTGTGTTGACCCCTGCTAGTGTGACAGGACAGATTCTGAGACGACTTTTGTCTAAGGGGGTGGATTATAGCACCCTCACCCAAAAGCCCACATCGATTGGGAGTTTGGGTCGTGGAAGCTTTATATGAGAGGGGCAACCTTCTCTACTGTGAGACAGAGACAAGAAAATGGAATAATCTCATATGTTACTTGATTATCGTTTTAAACTTCAGTAATTATATGAATTCTAAGAAAATCAGAGAAATTAAGTAATTAGGATGTGAGAAAAAAAATAAAAGAATTAAAGGCATATCGGCCGATATCTCAGCTGGAACGGTTTCTTCACCCCTGTATAGAACCGATGTGGGCATATCGGCCGATATCTCAGCTGGAACGGTTTCTTCACCCCTGTATAGAACCGATATGGGCATATCGGCCGATATCTCGCCTGGAACGATTTCTTCACTCCTTATAAAACAGATAGAGATAAATTTACACTCTTAAAAATACTAGTTGTGGAAACCTTACTCCAGACCCAGATAATTTATTTTGAATTTTATGTGAGTTAAATAGGTCATAGGTCAATATAAAATATTAAAATAAGATGTAACGGACACTTCCATTTTGAGGTTTATCGGCTCCTTTGCCTTTGCCCCTTATAGTCGGACTAACGTTCTCTAGCAGCATGCATTTGACGGCAGGCATTTTTCTCTTTAAAATAGAAAAATTTTGAGCTTCCAAATCTTGATAAGGACCATAAATCAACTTTTTGGATGGCTCAGATTAAAGTTGCTATAAAAAAATAGAAGTGAAAAAACACTACTGTGCATTATTTTGTGACCTATATCAATAATCACTTTTTCGTTGTAATATTCACATCTAGGAAAAATTAATAACTAAATAAAATGTCTTCAGATAAATGGGTGTCGGTCCACTTCAAAGAGTTGGTCCCTCTAGAGTTATTCAATATGTATGAATAGAGAGGCTTGTACATTAGCAAAATAATAAAATACACCTACTTCTACCTCATAAGCAAAATAATAAACTTTGTGGGGAAACTTTTTAAATCTCTTTTTATAGGAAGATTGTTCTTAAAGTATATTAAATATATTTTTAATTAATATCTATAAATTAATAATAGAGATTGATATGTAAAATTTGAGTCTTATACAACTATTTTAGTCTTGTGTTTTAAATGTTAAAAATTAAAACATTTTATACTACTGTGATGACTAAATAAGGATTAAAATTCTAACAAATTAGTTTGGTAGTCAAAATTTGATCTTATTTAATGAAATTATTTAAGAATTAAGTCCCTCTCAATATAAAAAACTCACTTTCAATATATGAATTGAAAATTTTACACATATTTTAAAAATTTGTAAAATGAATAATAAGTATGGAAAATGAATTGTGCATTCCCTCTTTTATCTATTGTGCACTCCCCTTATGTGAAATTATAATTTTGTCCAAACTCAAAATTCCTCTTTTCTCTCTCCTTCTTTGCTTTTTTTTGTGAAAATTATAATTTTACATAAAAGAAGTGTACAATGGATAAAAGATGGATGTGCACAAATTATTTCCCATACGGATAGAGTTATCTAAAATAATTAAGAAGAACTCGACTGAAAAAAAAATCAACAAGATTCCGACTCCGACTCCGACTGCGACGTGTCGAGTCATTTCTAGGGTCATAGTCAATCTGCACGTCGGAGGTCCCAGTGACTTGTTACGAAAAATAAAGGTTTGGATGGGATTGGGAGTGTCACTGCCCCCAAGATTATAAATTCTACCTGCTTTTAATGAATGCTACCTGTAATGTTATTAAAAGACATAGAATGCCCTTCCAAACTGTAGGTATTCATTTATGTCCGCCGTACATTTACAGTGAGGTGGACTCCACGTGAAATGATAAAAATAGATAAATTATTTTATCAATAAGATATTTTTTAAAGAAACTCTTCGCTTCAATCACTGGGATGTTACATGATTCGTTATTTGTAGTACTCCTTAACAAAAAGGTCACATATTGATTTGAGAGTTGGATGGTGGGGATTTATATTAAAGAAGACAATCCTCCCATTATAAGGTTTTTTGGACCTGGGTCAAGACCCAAAATGAAATCGAATGGGTTTGGTAGAGCCCAAAGCGAATATCACAATAGGATAGGGTCGGATCGTCACAACTGGTATCAGAGCACAGTTTCTCATTCGGACTATAAAGGTTATGACTTGTTTGTCTATGTGTGTTGACCCCTGCTAGTGTGACAGGACAGAGTCTGAGACGACTTTTGTCTGAGGGGGGGGGATTATAGCACCCTCACCCAAAAGCCCACATCGATTGGGAGTTTGCGTGGTGGAAGCTTTATATGAGAGGGGCAACCTTCTCCACTGTGAGACAGAGACAAGAAAATGGAATAATCTCATATGTAACTTGATTATCGTTGTTTTAAACTTCAGTAATTACATGAATTCTAAGAAAATCAGAGAAATTAAGTAATTAGGATGTGAGAAAAAAAATAAAAGAATTAAAGGCATTAAAAACTATGTTTTTTATCAATCTGATTAAGATAATTTATTTCAGTTTTATATTTTTACACAATACTTTTCGATGAACCCATCAGATTGGGCCAAAATGAGTCTCACATGTGATATAAACGTTTTAAGATTAAAAATATAATTTAAAGATATTAAAATTTGAAGTTATTAAAAATTTAGGTTTATTAGTCCAATCAAGATGATTTTTTCAATGTAATATTTATGTATAGACAGTTCTAACAAACTTATGATATTTGACCAAAACGAGACTGAAATATAGTATAAAAGTTTAAAGATTGAAAAAATAATTTAAAGAGTTTAGAAAATATGGCTTTTATTAATACAATGATTTTTTTTTCCAATTCCATATTCATGTTGAAGCATTTCCAAATAATCTATCATATTGGATGTAAAATAATTCTACAAATATAGGATAATTTCTAAACCAAAAGGATATTAGGGTGACACACTTATTACAAATTAAATATTTATTAAAATTGTTTCTTCCTAAAATGAGTAATCAATCTTCTTCTAGCTCTTACATTTACTCATTTCCTTTCAATTGGGCCCATATGGAATGGTTCGTCGCCCACTTATTGGTAAAAGAAAAATGTGGTGTACATGTGTACGAATGTATATACAGTTGCACCAAGGCCGGGTGCAAACAACTCGATGGTCTCACTTGAGCTCATATGGATGAGTGAGTTTGAACAGCTATGGTTTATATATGGTCCATATAGAATTTCATCTTTATTGAATAAAAAAAATCATGTTTTTTAAGACTAAAATTTTATATTTATTTAATGATGAAAATTCGTTGGATTAGATCAATGGCTTTTAAAAGTCAATTTCGTGTCATATTGGATACGGGTGCTATCAAAGGAGGTAGGTGGGTGTGAAGGGGAAAATGGATCCATTTGGTCCAATTTGGATCCCACAATCCAAAGTTTGCACCAATGTAACAAATATCGACCAATGTAACAAATATCGTCGATATTTTCGTTTTTATCACAAAAATATCGGCAAAATAACTTTTGCATGTTAAAACTGCGAATTTATCACGTTTCCCGTTTTTAACGGTAAATTCCCGTTAAAAACATGTTTTTATTGCAAGAAACGGTAAATTCCTGTTAAAAATACGAGATTTTCTGTTAAATTCTGTGAAAAAACATTTGAGCCAAATATATAATTTTTATTTCTGAACTATCATCTATATTTTCAAACTCTAGCCCCATTATTTATTTTTTATTTTTTTAAATATTATATTTTCTACGAGATGTTCCTATTAAATTACCGATAAAAACTCGAGAATTTGAAAATATCCCACTATTAACAATTGTTGTTAATATTCCGAAAATGAGATTTGTGATAATGATACATATTGGCCAGTACTTACTGTATTATCCATACATAGCATGACTTAGTCAATACATGACATTTAATGGTCGTATTATATCGGGCTATATTGGACAAGCCTATATCTCATCCATGCAATATTTTTATTTTTTTATCAAAAAAAGTTGCCACAACGACCATTTTTCACGTTGAATCTTGCATTGGATTTGATTTTACAAAGTTTGCATCTTTGGAAGGTATTTTCCTTTATAACCTCATTTTTCTTTAGATTTGTCCATTTTTTAGTTAATTTTACTATTTTTTTTGAATTTTTGCTCTTAGATAATTATATTTTGTTGTTTTATGTGAAAACTATTTAACGAAACGGTATTTGATTATTTATAGATTTGAATGAAGATAGCTTAATGTGATTGATATAGTTTAGAGGGTGTTTGTGTGATTTTCCTAGTTTCTTTTTTCAAAATTTAATGAAATCTTGATTTTTAACTTTTATATGATTTACTTTAAGATAATCTTCATTTTGGGGTTTCTTGCAGAAACAATTTTATGAAATAATAGTTTTGACCCAATCAAATGAAGATGCTCTTAGCGTGAGTAATATAGTTTTCATAAATTAAAGTTTTTTAATAAAAATCCATGAATTTGTAATAGATGATACATATAATTATAGAATACTATATAACATGAATTTCATATTAGATACTTATTAATACTGGTTTTCCATTTTCTAAAGTTTTTAAATATTTTTAGTTATTTAAGACATACTTATTTATATTGAACGTTTCTCTCTCAAAGGTCTAACAATTTATGAAAATGACTATTTTTTTAATCAAAATAGGCTTACAATAAGTTTTCTATTTTTCTTATTTTTATTATTTTAATATTTTTCTAAAAAATTTAAAATATATAAATATATGAAGGGGGCCACCACATGATGAAACTTTTGATAGTGATTTTACAGTAGAAACCATTAAGGAGACTAAGAGACAGCACTTACTTTGCCGTTCCATGGCTGGTGAAAATTGTGCCTCTTCATGTTCCACTGCTTCATTTTTCCCAGACATGGCAATAGAAAATATGAGAAAAGTTGAAAAGAAGAGAGAGCAATGAGATATTGCATTTACTTATTTTAAAGGTTGATCTTTTAATATTAGGAGAGCATTCATGCATAATAAACTAGTTACACATCTAAGAAAATGGAATAATCTCATATTTAATTTTATTAGACTTTGTTATAGTCTTTAGTGATTACATTAATTTCAAGAAAATCAGAAAAGCAAGTGCTTAGGTTGGAGAATATAAAAAATTAAACGAATAAATTAAAGGCATTGAATTGAAGAGTTTTAAAACTATAGTTTTTAATAATTAGGTCAAGATAATTTATTATAATTTTATATTTTAGGATCTAAAAATATATTAATATTTCTACCTTTTAGGTTTACAATATCAATATCTAGTAATATTGCAATTTTTTTAAAATCGAAATCATAACGCTAAAATGATCAAATAAGAATACAACCATTAAACACAAAAGTAAACTTATCCTTAAAAACCGACTAGTAAAAAGAGAATGCCCATGCATTTATAAACATCAGAATCCCAAAACAATGACAATGTTATATATGCTAACAATAACATCACAAATTCTTTTTTTTTCGTAGGTTTATTTTTGGCCAGCGATTCTCACACGGGCATTTTGTATATAGAAACACGGATTTTACCATAATGCCCAATTTGTCCTCCACTAGCATATCGAAGTAAAAATAATGCCAAAATTCATGAACAGTGCAATCGGCTCGCCAAAATTGTTAGTCGGCTTGTCAAAATTCATGAACAGTGCAAATCGGCTCGCCGAAATTCACATGAACAAAAAAAATTAGCCGATCGAAATTTTAATGTTCATGCAAAGGGTAAAATTGAAAATACACTAAAATCTGTGTTACTAAACATAAAATACCCATGGAGGATTGTTGGCCTTTATTTATTTGTGACTATGACTTAAGTGTGGCACAATCAGATCAAGAAACTTTTGACAAGAGATCTGAGGTGAAAGAAAACAAGAAAGAAAGTAAAAGGGAGCACTGACTTAGGTGCTCATTGGCCGGCTGAAATTGAACCCGGTGAAGTTCCTCTGCTTCATCTTTCTCAGCCATGGCGACGGAAAAGATGAGAAGAGAGGAGAAGAAGATAAAGCAAACAGATGTTGCAGATACTTTCATTGACTTGAGTAGACAGATTAAGGAAGATGCCTAGAAGTGTTAATAAATTTATACTCTCTTAGATCATTTGTGGCCTGATTTCTTCATTATTTTAGGTAAAAGACATTAAAGGCCGGCTACCGTTGGACAAATGGATGAAGACATGAAATTGTGCACCCATGCCTCCCCAGCTGACGTATTTTGCAAACCGATAAAGATTACAAAATACACCAATATTTATAATAATGCTTGTATCTTTTATCATTTTCGTAGTAGTTATCATGTTGATTAATTAATTTTCCGCCCATCTAATTAAAACGAGCAAATCATCATTGATGAAAAAGCATGGAAAAGTTACATAAATGCAGGGCCGTCTCAAGATAAGATGGGGCCTCAGACAAAAATCTTAAATGGGCGTTCTTGATATTTAAGATATTGTTAAAAATAATATTGAATTAAAATTTTAATTATATAATAAAAAATTATCTAAATTTTATTTTTCTTTTTCTTTTTTTTTTTGAATTTATTGAGGTGTAAAATTACTAATTAACATTTTGTATTCAAGTTTTGTTAATATATAATTTTCAATTGATAATATGGCTAATTCACTTAATCTTTCTTATGACATTACTGATCATATGTAAGATTTTATCAATTTTAATTTTGAAAAACTTCTTTCGACAAGAGCAACTGTTACAGGTATTGTCATGCTTTTTAAAACTTCAAATGAATTTTTTATTATTATTAATAAATGGATTTTATTGGTCAAAAGGTTGTTTAAGCCTATTTAATGAGTAAAAATTCAAATTTTTGATAGGTCTGGCACACACACTCGGTTTTAGCAAAGATGAGATAATATATTTTAAATGAAAAAACTCATCATAAATACTATAAAGGAATTCATAAAAAATGTGTCTTGAAATTGAAATCATCGTAACTGTTAAAATGCACAGTGTGAATTTGTTAACTTTGTTGAGATTTTCCATGAAGAGATATGCTATCAAATAGATTATTTGCATAGTTACCTATGATATCTGAGTAGTTATGTATGATGTTTTACTTTCATCTAATTATATTATTCATTGATTTTAAAATTTTAAAAATCAATAATCTGTAGTTATCACAATTGAAAGGTATAGCTTGGATTATTAATTGATAATAAAACTTAATATACATTAATTGATATCGCCGATATGAATAAACATCAGTGGCTATAAAAAAAATAATTGAATATCAATGTGGGCTCCAGCAATACCTCAGTTCATATCTAAGTGCATATTAGCTATAATATCAGCCAATATCTGAGTGTTAGGATTTTTTTTAATAAAAATACTATTATTTTATTTTTTTAATTCAGAGAAAATAAAAAACCAATATTTCAAAAGAACAGAGAAGTTTAATGATTCAAACATCATTTCAAATTTAATTATGTGATTTTTGAATCTTAACACCGCATGTTATATTTTGGATCGCATAATTAAATTTTGACGTGGGTTTCAATCATTTCAAAGATTCTATGTTCGTGAGTCATAAATTTTTATATATTCCAGAGTGGGCCCACTCTTCCCTCATGTACGTACAGAAGAAAGAGAGAGAACTACTGTGTTCTCTTTATCTTTCTCCTTTTTCTTCTCCTTCCTTCATCCGCTTCCCCAATCTCTTCTCCCTACTTCTGCTCACTGTGGGAACTAAAACCCTAAATTTCTTATCCGTTTTCCTTCCCCAAGTCTCTCAAAACCCCTTTTCAATTTTTCCCTACTGTCTCCCCTCAATCTCGCCTACGCTCCCTTTTTCCTAATGCAATCCTTCCAACCAGCTGTATAGGTATAAAAAATTTGGGGCCTTTTTACATGGGCCCCTGCCAGTGGGCCTCTAATTCGAGTGATTTCTTTTTCAGAGGCCTTATGTTAATCGGTTTTTTAAGGGGGCCTAACGGCCGCCTTAAGGTCTGGACGGCCTTGCATAAATGGTAAATTAGCTTATCCTCATGATAAAACTTGTAGTCAAGAGTTTAAATCTCGGCCGAGATCTTGGTCAAATATTGCCCGGTTTTATTCTTTTTTTTTTTAAAAAAAAAAATATCGATTGCGAGCTTGGGCCGATATTTATATTTTTCATTTAAAAAAAATAAACAGGTTTTTTGGTTTTTGATTTTTTTTTAAAGAAATTTTTCAAAAAAAAGCCAAGATTCAACAAAAAAAAAAAAAAATTGAGAAGAGAGAAAAATCTCAGCCGAAATCTTGATTGAGATCTCGACCGAAATCTCAATCTCGACGATATTTGCACCCATGCTTGCAGGAGTTAGTCTCACAGCCAAGAATTTATCTAAGAAAGTTAGGTCTTGTGTTTCATTCATCCTCAATTATAAAAGGTCACCTTGCGTAAATTGAGAGATTTACACATGTTCAAAATATTAGTCGAATGAGACACTTGAACATCTTAATTAAAAAAAAAAACAAATCATCACGAAGATGAAAATAAATAATTATTTCACTTACCTATTTACATAATAGTTCTGATAATTTTTTAGAAATTTTAAAAATTCAATTAATTATAATTTTTCATGTGAACAATAAAAGGGTGGTCAGGCGATTGACTTCTCCATTCTAATTATTTGTTGGATTGGAGAAAAGTCAAGATTTTTTTAAGTAAGTCATTCTACAAATGATTCCATAAATGTCATTTGTCGCTTTCTAATTAACCTGCTCCAAATATAATTGAATAATGCCATTGTCAGACTCAGTTCGTCAATGTTTTGTCATTATCAACATATTAACAGTAATTGGTAGTATCAAAATATTTTTAAATTTTTAGATTTTTAGCAAAAATTTGAGGGAAAAAATTTGTGAAAATTATAATATTTAAAAATAATAAAAATAGAATAAATAAAAACATTAATAATATAAAAAAGGTAATAAGGAATTTACCGAGAATTTATCAGGAATTTACCGAGATATTATCATTAATTGTGTTTTTAACGCGATTTTATCAGGAATTTACCTAAAATCGATTTGTGCATTGTCAGACTTAGTTTATCAATGTTTTTTCATGTGGCAATTTTTGATGGATAATAGAAAGGGAATGGATTTGTGCATTGCTCTTTTTATCGAAGATCGAATATTTTTCATTTTATCTTTTTGCTTTCGTGATTTCACGTTATCTAAACTCTAATTAGAGTTATATATATTTTTATTTTGTAAAAGAGAGATGCAGATTTATAATGAAAGTCATCTCTTTTTTCTTATTCATCTTTAAACACAGTAGATCAGTTTGAATTTCACAAATTTTTTTATATTTTCTTACTGTCGTGTATATCATGTTTTAGTAGAAGAAGAAGAGAGAGAGCAGGGTTTTAGTTTACACTCAAAATGGATAGAAACAAGACCTTCCTTAGAGCCTTTACCCTTACCTTCCTGCCAAGTGCCAAGTGTCCAACTTCAACTTCTCTATTGTGAAAGATCGCGACTCGTAGACAAATGTGTCACAACGCCCCAATTCTTAATCAACTTGAAGCAATTCCATTAGCATTGATTCACAAGGCTAGAAGAGTCTGAGAAAATGTACCGGTTTGAAAAATTCGTCCCCACGTCTTTTCATTTGAAATGGAACAACTATTTCATCAATCCATCCATTGAAATTTCATCACCTACAATAATGCAGCCGATTCAACCCATACAGCTCTTATATACCGTAATAATACATATGGGTCGATACATATCAACAGTAAAAAGAGTGGATACAATATGTATTATTAGATATTTTGAAACCAAGATATCTCGACTGATACAATTGGTATCAGTGGTGCGTAGATGATCGTACCCAATATGGTCGATATCATTAAATATTGTAGTTTTTTTTAAAAAAAAATAATTTCTTCGTGGACTCAACAGATATCTCAGCCGATATTTCCGATTTTTTTTTTTTAAATGAACCTTCTTCCAGTTTTTTTTTTTAAATAAAAATTAGAAAATGACCGATATTTTGAAAAAACAAAAAAAAAAAAGGAGAGAGAATCGTATCGGCCGATATCTTGACTGGAACGATTTCTTCACCCCTGTATAGAACCGACGTGGGCATATCGGCCGATATCTCGGCTGGAACGGTTTCTTCACCCCTGTATAGAACCGATATGGGCATATCGGCCGATACATGGAACGATATTTTACTTAAGAAAATTAAAAAAAATTTATACTCTTAAAAATATTAGTTGTGGAAAATTTACTCCAGACTCAGATAATTTATTTTGAATTTTATGTGACTTAAATAGGCCATAGGTTAATATAAAATTTTAAAATAAGATGTAGCCAACGCCTCCATTTTGAGGTTTATTGGGTCCTTTGCCCCTTATAGTCGGACTAACGTTCTCTAGCAGCATGCATTTGACTGCAGGCATTTTTCTCAAATCAGGTGATACCTGTTTGAATGAGTTTAATAATTTATTTATTTATTTATCATATATTTCTCTTTAAAATAGAAGAATTTTGAGCTTCCAAATCTTGATAAGGACCATAAATCATCTTTTTGGATGGCTCAGATTAAAGTTGCTATAAAAAAATAGAAGTGAAAAAACACTACTGTGCATTATTGCTATCTACATTTTATTGATCCAATCTATTTATGATGAAACCTATTAGATGAAAGAATTAGGTAATTTGAGTTACTCATATCCCTTTTTCTTTTTATTTTTTCTAAATTTCAAAGGAATCGAGGTTGGACCTCAAATTATTATCTGCAATATATGGAAGACTATTTGCAAGAGAAGATACTAAACAATCCCATTACCAATTATTACAAGTTTGGGACATGAGTTTTGAAGAAAAAAAAATGATGGTTTATAATATAAGCTCAAGATCTTAGATGGCATAATTTTCCAATATCAATATCAATATTTCTGTTTCAGGAGGACCTAGGATTGAAATTTTAACAAAAAATTTCCTAATGCAAACGTTGATTTTATTATTTTGTGACCTATATCATTAATCACTTTTTCGTTGTAATATTCACGTCTAGGAAAAATTAATAACTAAATAAAATGTCTTGAGATAAATGGGTGTCGGTCCACTTCAAAGAGTCAGTCTCTATAGAGTTATTCAATATGTATGAGTAGAGATGCTTGCATATAAACAAAATAATAAAATTTGTTGGGAAACTTTACCAGTCAAATACACCTACTTCTACCTCATAAGCAAAATAATAAAATTTGTGGGGAAACTTTTTAAACCTCTTTTTATAGGAAGATTGTTCTTTAAGTATAATAAATTATATATTTTTAATTAAATATGTATAAATTAATAATAGACATTGATATGCAAAATTTGAGTCTTATACAACTATTTTAGTTTTGTGATTTTAAAATTTTAAAATTCAGTTATTATAAATTTTTTCTTTTAATAATATATTTTATACTACTATGATGACTAAATAAGAAGATTAAAATTCTAATGAATTGGTTTGGTAGTCAAAATTTGCTCTTGTTTAATGAATTTTTTTTAGAATCAAGTCCCTCTCAATATAAAAAAATCACTTCCAATATACAGGGCCATCTTGACACAAGTTGAGGCCTAAGACAAAAAGTCTAAATAGGGCCTTCTTGGTATTTAACATATTATTATAAGTAATTTTTAATTATATATAATAAAAATAATTTATCTAAAATCAATTTTCTTACTTTTTGGTATGCAATATTACTAATTAAATTTTTGTATTCAAATTTTGCTAAAAAATTGTTTTCAATTGATAATATGGCTAATTCACTTAATCTTTCTATCACGTTGTAAATCGTAGATAAGATTTTATCAATTTTAGTTTTAAAAAACTTCTTTCTTTGGAAGCAATTGTTAACGACAATATTATCAAAACTGAACAAAAAGTCTAAATGGGGCCTTCTTGGTATTTAACATATTATTATAAGTAATTTTTAATTATATATAATAAAAATAATTTATTTAAAATCTGTTTTTCTTACTTTTTGAGATGCAAAATTACTAATTAAATTTTTATAATCAAATTTTGCTAAAAAATCATTTTCAATTGATAATATGGCTAATTCACTTAATCTTTCTTTTCACATTGTTAATCGTAGGTAAGATTTTATCAATTTTAGTTTTACAAAACTTCTTTCTTTAGAAGCAATTGTTACCGACAATATTATCAAAACTGAACCGTCTAGCAAACCGTCTTCAAGGAATGTTGGATTAAATAAGGTCCAATCGGGTTCAACTGTGGTCAACCCCAGTCAAATCCTTGCTATGAATATTATATTATAAATAATAGTAAATTATTAATTAATGTTTAATTGACGAGTTAGAATAAAATTTAGAGTAAACAATGTTTTTTATGAAAAATTAAAATATGACTTTTACTGGAAAAATCAAGGGATTAAAAATTGATTTTTAGATTCAGTTTTTTATTTACTTTTGGTTTACCATATATAATTTTAATTCAACATTATTTTGTTATGAATCATCTTAAAATAATTTAAAAAAAAAGAAGAAGAAAGAAAACACTCTAGTTGTATTTTTATTATATATATATATATATATATATATATAAATATAATGGTTAAATAGACTGAAAGTCAATTGACTTTTGTGACTTTTTGTAAAATCATAATAAAAATTTAGCATGGGCCTATATGTGTTCAGATTTATTAATGTATAGCGAGTTTGACGAGTCTCAAGGGTTGAATTAAAAAATAAACCTACTCAAATACCAAAATTCTACAGTTTATAATCTATTACAATTTCTTAATACCATTATAAAATTAGAAATAGACAACAAATAATCATATAATTACTTTTTATTTGAATTACCATATCAAAAAAAACATTAAAAATGAATTGAATTTTCTCATTTAATTAATCTAGATGACCACATTTTATTTGATCAAATTTTCTGCCTCCCAAGTATTCTATTTATTTATATCTATTTATAATAGAATAAATGAGAGTATAAAAAAATAATCTTTAAATCTTTAAAACCTCTAAAATGGGTAATGTTTAAAAAAAAACCCACTAAAAGGTGCTCACGAGAGAGCTACTTAAAACTCACGTATGATTTTTTAAGAAGCTCTTTAATGAAAAACATCTTTTATCTTATTCAGCTAGCTCCCATTCTCCCTCACCCCCTCCCTACTAAGGGTGATAACCCTCAAAACCCTAGCCGCCATCGCCGCCACACTCTAAGAGGATGACAAAAGCTTGCGTTTGGGGCCTTTGCAGGTAAAGAGTACGAAATTGTGAAGCGGGGGCCTAAGGCGGTCGCCTGACTCGCCTTATGGTCTAGACGGCCCTGCCATGGTTCTGAAGCTTCTGCTCTTGTTTCTCTTCATCAAATTCGCAGCTTCTATCAACGACAGCTTCTTGTACCAAGGATTCCGGGGTGCCGACATTAGCTTGAACGGCATAGCTGGGGTCACACCCAATGGCCTCTTGAGGCTAACCAATGATACAAAGCGAGCCAAGGGTCATGCCTTCCACTCTACTCCCCTTCACTTCATCAATCCTTCAAATAGTAAGGCTATCTCTTTTTCTACTTCCTTCGTCTTCGCCATCATTTCCAGTAATTCAGACTTCAGTGCCAATGGCATGGCCTTCGTCATTTCCCCCACTAAAGACCTCTCAGGAGCTTTCGCTGGCCAGTATTTAGGCCTTTTTAAATCTGAAAACAACGGAAACGCAACAAATCATGTGTTTGCTGTTGAGCTCGATACGATTCAGAATATTGAATTCGGTGATATCGATGACAACCACGTAGGCATTGATATCAATAGCCTCAGGTCCAACGTCTCTGCACCTGCGGCATATTTTGCAAATGAAAATGGTGGGGCTGTGAATCTGACCCTCATGAGCCGACAACCAATGCAAGTTTGGATAGAATATGATGGTGTTGAGACACAACTTAATGTTACATTATCTCCGATCCACATACCTAAACCAAGTAGGCCTCTCTTGTCTGCAACCATTGATCTTTCTTCCATCTTTAAAGAGGTGATGTATGCCGGTTTCTCTTCATCTACTGGCTCCATCTTTACATCTCATTATGTGTTGGGGTGGAGCTTTGCAATGAATGGAACAGCCAAATCGATCGATGTGTCGAAGCTTCCTCGGTTTCCAAGAATAGGTCCCAAAGAGAAATCTGAGTTTCTGACTATTGGGTTGCCTGCAATTGTGCTAGTTACAGTGTTGATGATCATCTCTGGGGTGGGTTGGTTTGTGAGAAGGAAGATGAAATTTGCAGAATTGGTAGAGGATTGGGAGCATGAATATGGTCCTCATCGTTTCTCATACAAGGATCTATTCATGGCCACAAAGGGTTTCAGAGACAAAGAGCTACTAGGCATCGGCGGTTTTGGTAGGGTGTACAGAGGGGTACTACGAAAGACCAAAATTGAAGTTGCTGTGAAGAAAGTTTCTCATGAATCAAGACAAGGTATGAGGGAGTTTGTGGCGGAGATAGTAAGCATTGGTCTACTTAGGCACCGGAACTTGGTCAAGCTACTAGGGTATTGTCGACGAAATGGTGAACTGCTTCTGGTTTATGATTTCATGCCAAATGGAAGTCTGGACAAGCTCCTCTTCGACCAACCCAAATCAACTCTTAATTGGAGCCAACGGTTTCGAATCATCAAAGGTGTGGCTTCAGGGCTTCTCTATTTGCATGAACAATGGGAGCAAGTTGTTATTCATAGAGATGTTAAAGCCAGCAATGTTTTATTAGATGCTAACTTGAATGGAAGATTAGGTGATTTCGGGCTTGCGAGATTGTACGATCATGGAAGAGATCCTCAGACCACCCATGTGGTGGGCACTCTTGGTTATATTGCACCTGAGCTTTCTACTACAGGCAAGGCAACGACAAGCACTGATGTCTTTGCATTTGGGACTTTCATGCTTGAGGTTGCTTGTGGGAAGAGGCCAATAGAGATACATGCATCCGAAGATCGTTGTCTTTTGGTTAATTGTGTGTTGCAATGTTGGAGGAGGGGTTCGATACTTGATATTTGTGATCCAAATTTGAGAGGAGAGTATGATGTTGAGGAGATGGAGCTAGTATTGAAGCTTGGTTTGATTTGCACATACCCCATATCATCATCTAGACCGAGTATGCGACAAGTGATGCAGATGTTGGACCGGAATGCGGATTTGCCTGAACTTCCAATGGATAGATATTATGCCAGTGCTTTGGCATTCGGTCAAGAAGGGTTTGACAATCTTGTAATCTCATATCCTTCTACTTTGGACAGGACAATTGGAAAGTCTTCTTCCTCAGTGGCTGAGTCATTTCTCTCTGGAGGCCGTTGATCTTCAATGACTGTGGCTCATTTGTTGTTTAACTAGTTTATATTCTGTTTCCAAAAGGTAGCTTGTAGTGTCGAATAAAAGAGATTAATGACATAAGTAAGAGTAGTTAGTTTGTGTTAATTATGAAGTTTAAATTGTTTTAAATATTATTATCAAATTCTACAAATGATGCATAAACATGGCTTGTCCCTTTCTAATTAACCTGCTATAAAGGTAATTGAATAATGCCATAAATGTCAGACAATTTGTCAATGATTTTGTCAATTGTCTTGTATGTATACTGAGGAGAGTACAATGAAAATAAAGAAAGAAGATCGAAAGAACAAACAAGAGGCAAGAGAATTGAACGTTTAAGTAGGTAATTGATTTGTGAATTATTTTATATAAAATTGGTGTGTATTTCCTAATTATTTTCTTAACCGGTGTTGGGGGATGAGAGAGTGAGAAAAACCAAAAGACTGAAACAAGACCTTCCTTGGAGTCTTTGCCCCTTCCTTCCTATCAAGTGTTCAACTTCAACGTTTCTATTGTGAAAGATTGAGACTCGTAGACAAACATGACATAACTCCCTAATTCTCCATCAACTATGAAGACTCTGATAAAATGTACGGGTTTGAAAAATTCATCCCCTCGTCTTTCCCTTTCAAAGGGAACCGGTTTCTTCACTCCATCCACTGAAATTTCATTACTTAGAATAATGCAGCCAATTCAGCCGGGCCCTATAACTGTAACGATACGTATCGGCCGATACATATCATCAGTTAAAAAAGTGATACCTATCAACCGATATAATATGTATTAACCATTATTTTGACCGTTTCTCCTACACTCTAATGATGACGGGTAAAATCGGTTTTAAGGTCTACTTATCCTACACTTGAAAGAAAATTTAATTCTAACACAAACCCAAATCAAAATTAAGAACCATAAACTAGAACTCACCTCTAAAGGAAGACTCTAAACAAAGGTCAAGGCCTCAATAACTCAACTGATGTGAACCTACTAGAGTTCTTGACCTATGCCTGAATTTATAGGCTTATTTTCAACTTAAAAAAAGGAGATAAAAATAAAAATAAAATAAGAATTACAATCAGATTCCCGAATCCGAGCGACTCTGACGGGTCAACTCTTCCTTCTTCTTCTCTCTGATGGGTCAACTCTTCCTTCTTCTTCTCGGCTGCCACGGTTATGGGTCACTTTTTCTATATTTTCGTTCTTCCTTTCTTTGGTTAATCCTTTTTACATCACTCTTTCCTTTATTTCTCTCTTTGATCTCTCGCATCGATTCTAGGATTCTCTCCTTCTTTTTTTGTTCAGTCTATCTCACTGAAACTCATATTCTTCTCTTTGCTTTTTGTTTTTGTTTGCTCCTTCTTCTTTCATTTTTTCCAAACTCGGCCCAGATCTCAGCTAGATTCTTGTTCACCCTTCTTTCGTTGTCATATTTCACTATGGTTTTTCTCTCTTAAATTCTGATGAGAACATTAGGCCCAATGATTCATATTCGGTGTACACGTCAGTGGACCTCGATCATGTGGAGGAAATTGCTTTGACTTTCATGGCCCAATTTGATCTTGACAACCACCATTGGACCTCGTCTAATTATCTAGTTCATTCTCACAACCCGAACCCAATAACCCAACAAACCACGAGTGACCTAGATAAGCATGTTAAGCCCAAATCCAATCATAGTAGGCTTGGCCCAACTCAGATAGCTCCACCAAAGCCCATTGCCACCAAAGACCCTAAATCCTTGCTCACCAGGACACATGGATGATCCACATTCAATTCTCCCTATATGGAATGCCATGTGGCATGCCATTGTTGGCATGCGCACAGTGTTAGTAGAAGATTTGTACATACTTATTTTAGTTTGTGTTTGATGTAGGCTAGGTAGGATAAGAACACCTAACCCCAACTTGTAGCGGAAGTTTAGAAAATTACACGGTCAGAGATGAACTCAATGAATAAGAGAATACCTGATGATAGGGGACTTGAATTGTGACTGAAAGCCATGTAAATACTCACAGATCTGGCTTTCGTTTGCAATGGGCTCGCAACTCAACTGTGTGTAGCAACCAGGGCCGGCCCTAGCTATAGGCGAAGTAGGCGGTCGCCTAAGGCCCCCAAATAAAGAGGGCCTCCAAGTCCATAAGCTCCTTTACTATATGTTAAATAGTTAATAATGTATAATTAAAGCAAAAATTCATTCTTGTTGGGTTGGTTAGAATTGTCTCTTTACAAAAATGAGACCTGATATCAAATTCGGGTTGCGTTAATAATAATTCATTTTTATTTTTATTAAGTTATTTAATAATAATAATGAAAAATAACAATAATTTGAATTAATACTACTTGAAATCATTTGACTATTTTTAACTATTTCGAATTTAGAACACTCAAAATTGAAAATTTATATATTGATAATTTTTCTACTCAATTTAAAGCGTAGGTTTCTTAAAAAATTAAAATAATGATAGTAACAATCATAATAATTATTATTATAATCCTCATTTATTGAGTTTAATAATAATAATAATAAAAAATGATTTTAATCAATAAAGAATCTTTTAAAATATATCTATCATCTAAATAAAGAGAAAGAGAAATCTATATTGAGTTGATTAATTTTGAATTAAAAATAATTTAAAGCTTTTAAAATTTGAAGAGATGAAAAAACATAACTTTATTCATTTGATAAATGTAGATTTTATTAGAAGTAATATACAAGTATAAATCATTATAATTAAGATAATTTTTAAATTTTAAATTTTTAAAAAATATAGAAAAATTGAAAAATTAAAATAATAATAATATCTTCTTTTCAAATTAGAATTTGCATTAGTGTCACACTCGAATATGATAAAAGATGCAGTACCAAAAGAATGAATTGCCAAATTATATAAAAAAGAATGAATTGTTGTTTTCCAAATGCATGAATTGCTTATAGAATAATGTTGATTATACCAGTTACAGTTATCTATGCAGAAATAAGTTTTTCAAAGTTAAAACTGATAAAATCTTATCTTCGGTCTACAATGTCAAAAGAAAGATTGAATGGATTGGCTATCTTATCTATTGAAAAAATAAATGTTAAAAAAACTTGAATATAATAATTTAATTAGTAATTTTGTATCTCAAAATAAGAATAAATTTTAAATAATACTTTGTTATAAATTTGATTATGATATTTTTTTTAGTTTCACAATTGTAAAAAAAAATTGTATAATTTTTTTTTTTGTGAGTATATGAAGGCCCCATCTTAAAAACTCACTTAGAGCCCCTGAAATCTCAGGGTTGGCCCTGGTAGCAACCCAAACAACTCCTCACAATTGTCTGGAAATCAGCTACCAACAATGGTTGCTGGGCTATGTTGGTTTGAATCCAAGTACAGCCAACAACACTGTTAGCTCTCCAAACAGGTGTGCATGCCTTCTCAACATCTGTACAAGGTGTAGCTGATGACAGAGCCAAGCTTCAATAGAAGCAACTAATGGGATCGTCCCTTCTCTGTTATGAATCGCCTCACCGAGGCTGGGTTCACAGCAAGGATCTACAACAACTCACAAACAAACCATGTTGTTTAATGAAAAAGGAAACTAAGCTTTCATTGATAAAATCTTCTCCTTCAATGTAAACAGGTATAAGGAGATTGGATCTGAGAACTCTCTGAAACCTTCCTGGCTGTCTACAACAATCAGAATCACCAACTTGGTGAAATCAGCCACGGATATTCAACACACAACCAGCGTGTAACACCCCTCCCTCCCGAGAGTAGGATTAGACTGAAATAGATAAAGAGTTTCGCGGAGGGAGGCGAGTGTCACGACACGAGTCTAGTCCGAGTCCGAATACTCGACCCTCGATTAGCAACCTAGCACGTGCATGGATCGTTGTCCATGATAATATTTACAACATGCTAGAATAACAGCGAAAAATAGTGATGTACATTCATGATCATAATAAACTTGCATCTCAAGCAAAAATAAAGTATTCTTCATAAGCCAAACATAAGTATCCAAACACATAGTAACTAAAGTTATTACATCCTCAAATAAACTTCCTTATAAACTATATTGTCTCCAACTAAATCAAAATAGATTGAACTAACTATCTATGCTTTCTCCTAGCATCTATCTCGCTCACGCCTGATAGCCACTTGGTCCAGCATCGCTTTCCTTTCCTTGATCTGCATTGGCATTTGAAGGGGCAAAATTTATGGGCTTAGTTAACACGTCCAGTAGGAGTTCCGATCAAAGGAAATGCACCAAGAAATGTTATAGTAAAATAACATATAATTCAAAATCAATGTTAGAAAATGCACATGTTATAACATAATATATTTCTCAAAGCAGTTTCGTATCATAACAGAATTCATATTCAGTTCTCATTCATCTCATAATAGAAATCTCATATTTGAAATCATACTTATCATGCAATGACATGCCATGGGTGTCATAAAGAATGAATGTCCTTCCATGCCCCATATATCGACTATAAGTCTTCTATTCTCAATGGTTACTATCATTGACCAATTATGTCCCAGCATTCCAGGTAGCAACAACAAGGGTGTTATTCCCTATCCACAAATTTAACAACCGAGATTATCAGTGGAGTGTGGTCTCCTCCCTCTACGCAGGGTTTCGGGACTGGTTACTCAGGAGCCTTTCTGGCCCAATTCAATGCCGCGTCATCATAACAATGGACTCTGCCAAATGTAATATTTGTATCAAGTCTGTCAAATTATCCACGAGACCAAAGAAGTCCAAACAACTCAGCTATCACGCCTTGACCCAAAAACATAGGCACGTGACATGGAATAATTTTACTTTTTGGAATATCACACTTGGGAAACGCATGTATACTCACAACTCAATCATCGAGATCATAAATGTACTCAAATACCATTTATATCTCTAAGGGGATATCAATTCTCTACCATAAATGTTATTAAACATTCTAGAATTTATTACAACCAAATCCACAATGAATAAAATTGTATAAACAACATCACCAACTCAAATCAAATAAATAAATCAATTAACTCAATATGTAGGGCGTATAACGCAGCATGATAAACTAAGCTCTTTCTCAGGGTCCCTCGGGCCCAGCCGTTGCAACATTACCTGAAATTACAAGGATGTAGGTATAAACAATACTCAGTGAGGAAATATGCATACTACACACTCACGCACCCACATAATAATGTATGAAATGGAATATAAATAAGGCTATGATATCAATCTCTCATCAATATAAACACAATTTCCACCCAAGGACACCAATCTCATCAACGTGGACACAATATCCACCCAAGGATACCAATCTCATAAACGTGAACACAATGTCCACCCAAGGACACCAATCTCAACAACGTGGACACAATGTTCACCCAAGGATACCAATCTCATCAACGTGATCACAATGTCTACCCAAGGATACCAATCCCATCATCGTGAACACAATGTCCACCCAAAGATACCTCTATGGAACTGGCTGTCAAACATCATGATCCCTTAAGAGACATAGGCCACTTACAAGTGAGAGATCTCCATAGAACATAGATAATTTTCCTCACCATGCGTCCCTTCATAACTCTGATGATTAAGTCAGCTATAAGGTTGTAAATATACGATTTACCAAGTTAGTACCACCCAAGCAGGTCTCACAATATCTAACCCTGAGCAATTAGTGCACAAAGTGTACAAAATAGTCGTGAGAGCGACCTATAGAGCGAAGCATGATAGGAGCTATACTCAACGACAACCACAAACAATCGTAAGAGCGATATACAACGCGAAACATGATAAGAGCTATATTCCACAACGAAGACCCTACATGACCAAGTCCTATAGCCAACGCAACCGTTCCAATAGGGTTCCTTAAACAAAACCATTATCCTGTCACACCAACCTCCTCTAGGGAGTGGGGACTCATACTATTGGAGCCCAAACAAGAGAAAGGTGCATCATCAAGTCTTATAAACTCTTTGGGTCTCATCCCAACACTAGTAATTCTCAATATCATCATGCATATTAACACAATATCCCATACTTACGTCCTACATAACCTCTTAGGCACACATCAGTGAGTAATGCAAAAGTGATCATATTCACAATTACATAGGCAACATATATGTCACAATCACATAATGACCATAATTTCACAATGATAGCAGCATAACACATTCCATTAGTGCATACATTCAATATAATTATCATATTGAGTTATTTTAGGGACATGGAATACACATCAATCTTGATAGAGACATCGAGTTTATTTACACATATTATTTGTTCTTGCAATTTATTCAACCCGTCTCATGGTGGTTTAACATCTTAAGTCCAATAACTCTTTTTTTTAAGCACAAATCCAATTAAATTCATTAATAAATCATCTCAGCTCTTCACAAGGGTCTCCAATAATTATTACAAATTTTCTATCATCATAACAAGATAATAGACATGCTATAAATTACATAATAGGGAATTAATAACATCTTATGCATATCATAAGGTACATCCATCATATTTATCATGCATTAAACACATCAATAACATAGTACATTCCCTAAATCAATGAAATAAAATACATGCATTCATACAATATGTGTATAGCAATCCTCACCTCAAAATCACAATGTCTCAGGTTGATCTTCGGATCGTACCTCAACAGGCTCGGGGTTTAAAGGCTCTAATCAATAAAAAAAAAAAAATAATACATCCCTATTAGTTCATCGATTAGGCCAAAACAAATCTTAGAAGCAAAATCCTCAAATTTAGACCCAAGAATTACCACTAATCTGATGTAATCCCTACAATCTAAGAGAAATCCTCAAATCTCCTCCCATGAATTATCTCAAAAAATAGCTTATACCATTTTCCCTAATTTACATCCCTTCCCATGGGTTCAAAACTCAATTTCAATTCAGATCTACACCCAACCAAGGTTCCATAACAAAATCTCCAATTACTTCCATGGATTCCTCTCCAAATAAGGCCTGAAAGCGATCACATACTCCATTCTCAACAGATCCTATCAAGATCTCATCAAATATGAAGAAAGGGAAAGAGAAGGATCTAGATCTTACCTTTGAGGAGAATGAACCGTGCAAAGCGGCGCTCCAAGCTTAAGAAATCTGAATCAAAAGGCTTTAGTGGGTGAAAATCAATAGAGGGAAGGTAGAGGAAGCAAGAGTTTGCTATTATGGAAGATGAATGAGGTGAAATAAACCTAATTTCATCCAAGCACAGATTTATGTACTAACTTAATATTTTAATTTTTTTTTTGTTCGGCCATTACAATCCACCCCCCTTAAAAGAAATTTCGCCCCCGAAATTCAATTATTATAGGGCTCTAGCTTCTTTTCCAAATCTTACAAATCCTACATGGTTTCATCTAGAGGGCCATAAAATATATATATATATATATATATATACACTGGTTGACGGTCTCTCTGGACTCACCCAAACAATGTCATCAACTTGATCAAATCACACGTGGACAATGCAATAGGGCCTACACCATGGCTCTCATATTGCAACTCAACACGTTGCACACTATCTCATCACAAATAAAACTTATATCTCAAAGCAAATATAAAGTCTATAAGTGGCTAAAAGACCATATAATCCAACACAAGGAATACAAAATCTAGGTACATCTCATCAAGGTATTCTATTGAACTAGGGGTCTCAAAGACTTCCAAACAAGAAGCATCGAAGAGGCTGACATACCAAAATCTCCATCACAAGCACGAAAGATCACCAACTCTCGGCGCTTTACGGCTAATAACCTGGAGACTAAAAACATCTCCAATAAACTATGTCGTAGCCATACACATAGTCAAACCTGATAACATCGATTGTTATAGAATTCCAAAAGTGTGCCATAGCTTAACGGGTTCTGACACAACCCTAGCCACATCAATGCACGCAAGAAACTCTCTACCACTAAACACAACAAAATTGTGCGTAAAAGTGATTCTAAGCTTATATCTGCTAGCTATTAGATCAACCTATCATCGGCTCTCCGTAGACAATCACTATCATCAAATGTACTCAAGCTCCTTAGCTCAAATTTCACTTACCAATGTAATTTATGCAAAACGGCTCAACACATATCCAACATGGACAACACAGTGCAGTTCAAAATAGATACCCTATTATGAACCATTATTTCATTGATGCACAATCTAATCAAGGTTTCCATTGAGTTTGTCACCTTCATGGGTATGAAATGGGCTGATTGGTCACGCAATCCACAACCGCCCAAAATAGAACTTTCGCCCCTAGGTGACCTTGATAAACTCGCCACAAAATCCATATTAATGTCTTTTCATTTCCACTGAGACACTAGAAGGTTCTGTAATTCTCTGCCGAGTCTTTGGTGCTCAGCCTTAATTTGCTGACTTATAAGACAATGACATACACACAACTACATCTCGTTTCAATCCTTTCCATCAAACTGCTATCGAATATCATGAGACATCTTAGTACGGCCTAGATGTACTGTAAAAACGGGAATGATGAAACTGGTTAAGTACCTCATCTCTACACTGATCCATAGTATGTACAAACAATCGTTCTTGAAGAACCAATCCACCGTCTGATCTTACTAACCATCCTTCAGGGCCTTGCCCTTGAAGTACTTTCTGCCTCAAATTAGAAGCCAACGGGTTTACTTGTTGTGCTTTTATCACGTTATCCACAAGCAAGGTTGGAGAATTATTATTTAACTGAAAAACAATTTCAAATTTTAGAAAACTGTCACAACAATTTTTTTTTTTAACAACTAAGCTCCTACCCCCCAACCTGAATGTGACATTGTCCTCAATGTCAAAAATATATGAATGCAAATAGTGTATAATGAGATCAACATTTAAGGACATAGTAATCAATAAAAGATAATGTGGGAGAGTAGGAGACACTTGAAATTAATAAGTGCACATATGAAGATACGGCTAACAAAACACAAAAATGAAGGTAAAAGAAGAACAAGCCTAAATATACTCTTGAAAGTAAAGCTAATTTTGATAAACAGGATCTTCCAGAGCGGTGGACTCAACCTCTGGTACAAAATGGTCCAAAAATGGTTTTAATCGTTGACCATTTACCTTAAAAATATTACCATTATTTGGATTTTCTATCTTGATGGCCCCATAAGGATAAACAGTCTTTACAATAAATGGGCCAGACCATCGAGATCGAAGCTTACCAGGAAACAAGTGTAGCCTTGAATTATGTAAAAAAACTTTCTGTGAAGGCTCAAATGATTTTCGAATGATATTTTTGTCATGAAATATTTTCATTTTCTCCTTATATATTCGAGTATTGTCATAAGCTTCATTTTGGATTTCCTCCAATTCGTTAAGTTGAAGCTTTCGAAGAGAGCTTGAATCATCCAAGTTAAAATTAAATTTCTTTATTGCCCAATACGCATTATGTTCCAATTCCACAGGCAAGTGACAAGCCTTTCCAAAGACAAGTCTATGAGGTGACATACCAATCGGGGTTTTAAAGGCTGTACGATAAGCCCAAAGCGCATCACTTAGTCTTAAAGACCAATCTTTGCGATCTAGGTTAACCGTCTTTTCCAAAATATTTTTAATTTCCAGATTGGATACCTCAATTTGTCCACTTGTTTGTGGGTGATAAGGGGTACTGACTTTATGAGTAATTCCATATTTGTGCATCAAGGCCTCAAAAGGCTTGTTACAAAAATGTGTACCCCCATCACTAATAATGGCTCGAGGTGTTCCAAATCTAGATAAGACATTTTCTTTTAAAATTTTCAAAACGGTCTTATGATCATTATTTCTGCATGGAACTTCCTCGATCCATTTGGACACATAATCAACAGCTAAAAGGATATAAAGATATCCAAAAGAGGGGGGGAAAGGTTCCATGAAATCGATGCCCCAATTGTCAAGTACTTCAATAATTAAGATTGGGTTCAATGGCATCATATTTCGATGAGTGATCCCTCCCAACTTTTGACAATGGTCACATGCTTTACCAAATTCATGAGCGTCTTTGAAAATAATGGGCCAATAAAAACCACACTGCAAGATTTTTGCAGTGGTTTTCTTGGCAAAAAAATGACCACCACATGCATCTGAATGACAAAAGGAGATGACACTTTGAATTTCACTATTAGGCACGCATCTCCTGATTATTTGGTCAGGACAATATTTAAAAAGGTATGGATCGTCCCAAAAGAACTTTCTCACTTTGACCAAAAATTTACTTTTATCTTGTTGGGTCCACTGGGTTGGAAGTTCACCTGTAACCAAAAAATTAGCAATGTCAGCATACCAAGGTAATTGAGAGACACTAAAGAGTTGCTCATCGGGGAACGTGTCCTTGATTGGCATTGTCACCAAGGAATCAGAAATTATAAGCCTAGATAAGTGGTCAGTGACCACATTCTCTACTACTTTTTTATCTTTAATTACCAAGTTAAACTCTTGGAGCAGGAGGATCCACCTAAGTAATCTGGGTTTTGCATCCTTCTTAGTTAGAAGGTATTTTAAAGCCGCATAACCAGTGAAAATAATAATCTGGGATTCAATCAAATAAGACCTAAATTTGAGCATTGTTCAATGTTCTGCTTGCATAATAACTGACATGAGGCTTTTTGTCCTTGCGTTGCCCTAGCACGGCCCCAACTGCATAATCACTAGCATCGCACATAATCTCAAAGGGCAAACTCCAATCAGGTGGTTGCATAATAGGAGCAGAAGTTAACAAGCCCTTCAGCTTTGTAAAAGCATCTTGGCACGCCTCAGTCCACTCAAAGGGAATGTCCTTTGACAGAAGGTTACACAATGGTGGGAAATTGCACTAAATTCTTTAATGAGCCTTCTATAGAATCCTGCATGACCCAAAAAAGATCTAATGTCTTTAACAGTCTTAGGGGCGGGTAGATTAGCTATCAAATCGATTTTTACTCTGTCCACTTCAATTCCTTGGGAGGAGACAATGTGACCCAGCACTATTCCTTTTGAGACCATGAAATGACACTTCTCCCAATTCAAAATGAGGTTTTTCTTCTCACATCTATTCAACACCATTTTCAAATTATTCAAACATTCATCAAAAGAATTGCCAAAAACAGAAAAATCATCCATAAAGACCTCAAGGAAACGCTCTACCATATCACTAAATATGCTCAACATGCATCTCTGAAACGTAGCAGGGGCATTACATACCTCAAATGGCATCCTCCGATAAGCAAAAGTTCCAAATGGACATTTAAGGGTGGTCTTTTCTTGGTCTTCAAGTGCAATTTCTATTTGATTATACCCAGAGTAACCATCTAGGAAACAATAGAATTTGTGGCCAGCTACCCTTTCTAGGATTTGGTCTATGAATGGTAAAGGGAAATGGTCTTTCCTAGTCATTGAGTTAAGTTTCCTATAGTCAATGCAAATGCGCCAACCCGTTGTGACTCTAGTTGGGATTAATTCATCATTGGCGTTCTTGACTACGGTTACCCCAGATTTCTTAGGTACCACTTGAACAGGACTAACCCAAGTACTGTCAGAGATTGGGTATATAATTCCTACATCCAAAAGCTTTATGACCTCTGCTCTAACAACCTCTTTCATATTAGGATTCAACCTACATTGTAATTCTCGAGAGGGTTTAGAATTGTCCTCTAAATAAATCCTATGGGTACAAATTGAGGGATTGATTCCCTTGATATCAGTTATGGTCCATCCAATTGCACCTTTGTGTTCTCTAAGAACATCGATTGATTTTTCTTTCTCAATTTGATTTAATTTTGAGGAAATGACCACTGGGAATGTCTCTGCTGGTCCTAATAATGCATATTTGAGTTCAGTTGGTAGAGGTTTCAACTAAAATTTTGGCACTTGAATACATGATGGGAGGGGCATGGTGTCACTAGATGGTAACTCTTCAAAACGTGCCCTCCACTTATATGTGTCTAATAATGGTGCAGACTCCAAAATAGAATATACAGAATTAATCATGGAGTCCTCATCAAAGTTAAAGCGTGCTAAACAAGCCTCAAGAGGATCAGTGAGCACTGATAGAGGAAACTGGTCTTCGATGAGCGTTTCAATGAAATTTACTTCATGCACATCGCTATCATCACCTGGTTGTTTGTAAATATTAAATATGTTCAATTCCAAAGTCATGTTGCCAAAAGACAATTTCATGACTCCATTCCTGCAAATGATTAAGGCATTGGAAGTTGCAAGGAATGGCCGGCCTAGAATGACAGGAATTTGGGCGCTCGCATTCAACACAGGTTGGGTGTCCAAGATTATGAAATCGACAGGGAAGTAGAATTTGTCTACTTGGACTAACACGTCTTCAACTATTCCTCTCGGTATCTTAAGTGAGCGGTCAGCAAGTTGGAGCGTTACAGTGGTCGGTTTAAGCTCACCAAGTCCCAACTGCTCATATATCGAATAGGGTAGGAGGTTAACACTAGCCCCTAGGTCAAGCAAAGCTTGCCCAATTTGTAACTCACCATTAACACATGATATGGTTGGACACCCCGGATCTTTGTATTTTGGTGGGGTATTCTGTTGGATGATAGCACTCACTTGTTTCGTCAAGAATGCTTTCTTTTGTACATTTAGATTACGCTTTATTGTACATAAATCTTTTAAAAATTTATCATATGACGGTATTTGTTTAATAGCATCCAACAAAGGAATATTGATTTTGACCTGTTTAAAGATTTCAAAAATGTCGACATTGGTCACTGATTTTTTTGGAGGCTGTAACCTTTGGGGAAAAGGGGAAGGCATTGGATGTTGCGAAACCACATTAGGCTCAGACTCATTAGGCCCATCATCACTCTTTGGGTTTGAAAGTTCCTCGGGTTTGCTAACCTTCGTCGGAATACTTTTATCAATTATTTTTCCATTTCGTAGAGTGGTGATGGACTTAGCGTGTTCTTGGTGTGAATTAGAAGAATTTGAATTGTTTCCCCTAAATTGACCTCTAGGATTTGGTTGAGGTTGAGCAGGGAACTTGCCCATTTCTTGATTGTTGGGCATGGAGGTTGATTTGTTCATGAAATTCTTCAATTCACTCATGTCTTGCATTATCTGATTATTAAAGATTGATTGACTTTGCATGAATGCATTAAAAGTTTCCTCAAGGGTCTTCTTATGTAGAGGCACATAAGGATTAGAAGTAGAAGGTCCTTGAGGGGCATGGTTATTTGCATTTGGATCATTTCTCCAACTAAAGTTGGGATGATTCTTCCAACCAGGGTTATATGTGTTGGAATAGGGTGAAGAAAAAGGCCTTTTATAGGTGTTCATGGGATTTGCTTGACTGTATAGCACCTCTTTAAAAGCTGGGATTGTCGGACAATCCTGAGTTTGGTGTCCAATAGTCTCACATATCCCACATACATCCTCTATTTTTTCAGTGGCCTTAATTGAGTGTACTTTCCCAAGTTCAATGGCCTCTACCTTTCTGGTCAAATTGGCTAATTTGGCATTAACATCATCTTCTTCTTTAAAGAGGTTCATACCCCCCTTTGTCATGGCACTAGCTTGGTCTTTTCTGCCTTATCAAATCCATCAGTATCATCCCAAGATTGGGCAGTTTCAGCTAGATGGTCAAAATAATCCCAAGTCTCCTCAAGATCTTTACTTAGAAATTCACCATTACACATCATTTCTACGTATTGGCGCATATTGGAATTTAGACCATCATAGAAAAAATTGATAGTGCGCCAAATTTCATAGCCATGATGTGGGCAAGATTGCAATAATTGTTTGTAACGCTCCCAACATTGAAAGAATGTTTCACCTTCTTTTTGTTTGAAATTCATGATTTTTCTTCTAATCTTGTGGGTAAGGAAGAATTTTTTCAAGAATTCTCGTTGCATTTCTCGCCAAGTGCATATGGATCTTGGTCTTAGAGAATTTAGCCAACTTTTTGCTTTCTCTTTTAAAAAGAAAGAGAATAATTTCAACCTTACTACATCACTATTAACGTTTTGGTTATGCAATGTAGCACAAACCTCTTCAAATTCTTTTAGATGTATGTAAGGGCTCTCTGAATCCACACCATGATACTTAGGAAGTAATTGGATCACCCCTGGTTTTAAATCAAAAGCACCTTGATTATTAGGAAAAATAATACAAGATGGAGAACTTGATCTGGTTGGTTGCAAATATTCACGCAATGTTTTCATTTGTGGGATACCATCATTTTACCCATGATCACTCTCATGTTCAGACATTGTGAATGATGAAAATGAGTATTCAAATTCTTCAAACAAGTTCTAAGACAAATTTTCAGCAATAGAATCAATTTTTTTAAGGCGATTTGTTTCGTCTCGTTGCCACGAGGACATCCAACAAAGAAAAGATTTAACTAAAATAACGAAAAAGAAAGAAAAGAAAAGAAAAAATTGAGATAAAGAACGAATTTACCAGATGCGCAAGAATCCAAAATAAAAACACCTAAACAAGAAGACAAAAAAAATCAGTAGCAATTAAAAAAAAAAATTGAAGAACTAACTTTTTTTTTTTTTAATTTCTATATATATAATTTTTTTTTTGTGTGTTCATAAAACCGTAACAATCCCCAGCAACGGTGCCAAAAACTTGCTACTACTTTAAATGTGTAAACTCAAGCGCAGGTGGCAAAGTAATAATTACTCGGTGAGTCTGAGGTCGAATCCACAGGGACTGAAGGTATTAAGAACACTATTTAAAATTAAAAGAACAAAAAATGGATTTTGATTATTTCCACACAAAGTATGGAGCAAAGATAGTGATAAATTTAAATCAATAAAAAGAAAGCACTAAGGTTCAAGGATCCATTTAATAATTCATAGGGTATTTTCATCAACTTGTCTCAATTCAATTCGAATGACGATTCTATTGAACTGGAAGATTGGACAGTTATCTCAATAATAATTTGCATATAATTTGTTCGAATAATTGATGGTTAAGTAATATTAATTAAATATCACATGTCACAGGGATTCGACAAGCATTTATTGTATTAAAAAATAACAATAAATCAAGAAAAATATATAGACATGGATAGGTCCTTGAAAGTTTATCACAAATCTCATACATTAATCCAAGTATTTATTGTGTTCAGAAACTACAATAAATCAAGGAAAATATTTAGATTTATAATAATTATTTAAGATTAGATTAAACCATTCAATTAATCAAAACTCACATTAATATCATAATTGTTGAAATAAAATACCCCAATAAATAATTAAACTTCACCCCTAACCTTAGTTTAGAATTCAACCCGACATTTTAATAAAAGACATGAAATTACTTAATTAAACTTTAAATGAAAATTTGAAACAACTCAATCCACCACAAACTCAAACTACACATAAATATCAAACATTATGTAGTAATTAAATAAACTTGGAAGTCAATGGTGTCTAAACATTGATATCAAATAATAAATAAAAATAAACTGAAAAGAACTCCCTGGAAACGACACAGAGAAGAAAGAAGAGGAATAACGGTTGTTGAAGGAAAAGGCAGAGAGGCCTGCTGTTGTTGCCACTTTCTCTCTGTCTTGCCGGCGTGTCATTGGCTGACGTCACTGCTTTGGCTGGTGTTACTTGGCTCCCCTGCTCTGGCTGATCACAAAAGAGAATAAGAAGAGATGGGAATGTTGTGCTCGTCCCACTCCCCAAAAGGAGCGATCCTTCGTCACCGGTGTGTCCGATTCTCTGTTCCGACTGCTGTCACCAACCGCTCAGAGAAGAAGAGGAAAAAGGAGTGAATGAGGGTTCTCTCTGTTTTCTTTTGCTGACACCATCACTGCCGGTGCTGCTGGTTGCTTACTTCCACCCCCCAAAAGAGATGCTCCACTCCAGGAAAAGATGCCCTTTCTCTCTCAATCGATCCCCTTTTGTAAGAGAACTAGCAACGGCTCTCTCCCATGCCGATTCTTCTGCTGTATTTCCATCTTTGCTCTTAAACGGCTCTCTCCCTCTTTTCCTGAAATGTACACCACGGCAGTAGAGTGATCCACTTGATTTCCAAAAAGCTCTCTCATGCTTTCCATTTTTTTTGTGTTTGACAGCTTGAGATCTTCTCCATTAGTGCCCTTCTCCAGCTTCATTTCCTTTTTCATTTTTCCTTTGGTTGGCAGCCAGTCCTTCAACAACACCATTCTTTGGCTCAGCTTCCACTCAATTTGTTGAGTCGGCTCGGGATTGACTCAAAATTCGACTGGGGATTTGACTCCGGAGCTCAATGTTGACTCGAGATTTGACTGGGACTAACTTTATTAAATTGGCTGGGTTAATTTCCTGAAATAAAGAAAATACACATAATAAGTTATATTAAATAAAACTCACAAATTCACTTGTAAATGCATATATTAAATATAAAAGAAATGTGAGAATGCCCAATAATATTAAGATATAAATGCATTTTTTGGCATTTATCAGTTGCACAACTAAATTCTATATCCAACTGAACCATCGAGTTTGACCAATTGAAGATCATAATCTACTATTGTCTCAAGCATCTTCCATTGACCAATCCCGATACTAGCCACTGTGCTCTAGGATTTTTGGCTCAATGCATCAGCCACTACATTAGCTTCACCAGGGTAGTATGAGATTTAGAAATCATAATCTCAAAGAAACTTCATCCACCACCGCTATCTTAAATTCAAGTTCTTCTAACAGAATACGTACTTGAGACTCTTATTGTTGAATAACACCTCACATCTTTAACCAAATAGATAATGCCGCCAAACTTTCAGTGCATAAACTACTTTGGCCAACTCTAAATCATGAGTAGGAATAATTAAACTCATGGAGTTTCAACTGCCAGAAATCCCTATGTTATACTCGGTCATCCAAGACCAACATGCAGTCTAGACCTCTCAAAGAAACATCTCAATGTACAACATATCCACGACCTCGTTTGACACCGCTAGCACATGGGCAGAAATCAGTATATCCTTTAGTCTCATGAAGACCTACTGACATGCATCATCCCAAACAAAAATCCACTCTTTTATGGTTCAATCTAGTCAAAGGTGCTACGAGTCGGGAGGAACTTTTAATAAACTAGCGGTAAAAACCTGCTAAATTCAAGAAATTGCAGATCTCGAACACATTCTGCAATATTTTTCAATTAAACACTAACTCAGTGTTGCCAATAACTGAAATCACATGCCCTAGAAATTGAACCTCTCTCAGCCAAAACTCACACTTGCTGAGTTTCACATACAACTTATGCTCTGACAAAGTTTGTAACACTACACGTAGATGTTGTTCATGATCTGCCTCTGTCGTAGAATAAATCAAAATATCAATAAATATCTCAATCAAATGATCCAAATATATTCGAGAGACACGACTCATCGAATCTATGAAAGTAACCAACTCATTTGTCCACCCACGTGGCATCACAATAAACTTAACGGCCCAAGTCGGGTACAAAAGGTGATTTTATAGATATCGCTCTCCCTCACCCTCAACTAGTGCTAATCTGACCTGAGATCTATCTTAAAGAAGTACTCAGGCGGATAAAGCGAACAAAAGAAAGCTCGATGATCTGAGTCTAACTCTCTCAAATCTGCCGGTGCCATACGGTATGGTGTAAAAAAAATGGGTGAGATGACGGGCATCAACTCAATCACAAACTCAACCTTTCGAAATGGATACAACTCTGTAAGTTTCTTGGGAAACACATCCGAAAACTTCCACACTACTCGAGGTATATCAATCTGAGTATCCCGCACATCCTTCCAACCCAAACTGGTAGTCATGCCCTGACAACTGCATCACCGCGAAACACACTAAAGACCCGACAGAGAGTCAGACTCAGTCTACTGACAAAAGCATCACCCTCAAAGATCAACCATATACTTTTCTCTCAAAATAAATAATAACAATGATGTGGGCTGACAATCAGTCATATCCAAAGCAAATCAAATCCAAAAAAATCCATAACTAGCAAATCAAACTCTATCTCGAGAGTACCAACAATCATAACACATGTTCTGCACACTTTGTCAACTACAGTCTCCCGTCCCAGCTGGGATATGACACGTAAGGGTATGCGAACTAACTCAAGATCAAGTCCCAACAAATTATCATACAATGATGCAATAAATGAATGAGATACACCATTATTAAATAACATATGTTCCCAAAAACTGTAGGAAAAATGGATACTTGGCATAACTCGAGAATCAGCGTCTCTCCAGTATAAGGTATCACTGCAAGTATCCTGCTCAGAGTATCTCATCCCTGACGGTCTCCACCTCTGCCTCGCCTAGATATTTGTCTAAAACTGAGAGTCAAGTTTACGAGGCCTAGTACTGGGCAAGATCGGGGCTATCCTCGTAAATCACTGAGGGGCTATTACTCTACTAGTGCTAATATAAAAAGTGTATCACGTTAAGCCTCAAATTACTAGCCTTAAGTTATTCTATGTTCAAAGGCTTAGGGAAACAATCATTCTCAACTCAAAGCAACTCTCCTCAGAAATATCCAAATATGTCTGACCACTAGGACGCTAGTTATCACATCGGGGCACAGTCTCAAAGGTTCCACCAACTTCTTTCAGGTCCAAAATATTTAGCTCAGACTTCATAGAGTCATGAATGAAACCTGACTCACCAATCAAGAATGCCATAGGTCATCCAAGACCGCCGCTAAACAAAACTTGTGGTCTACCATAACCACTACTCTTAGCCAACTACAGGCCTTAATCTCCTGGTCTAGGCTGAAAGTCACAGTCCAAACAGTTCTTGAGTGAAGTTCTGTACATTCATAACCGATGCCACAAATACACATTACCTATAGTCTTCATCCTACATGGAATCAGTGACGACCTCACTTGTCTATCGGGTGGTTACCTACCGCATACCACTGTTTGGTCTATCTAACCCCATCAAAAGACTCTCAGCCTATTGGTCTCACTCTCATTTCCAAGGAAGACAGGGTCATCTACACCTCACAGGTGTTCTTCATACTGTTCCATACTCTCAATCATTACTTTGCGAATTTCTCAAGCTTAACCATCTCCAGTACTTCTCAACTCGGGGTCGTCGTGAGTCTAACCCTCATAGGTCCAACTCATACTATAATATCACACTAGTCACCCCATCTGAGGTCTGTAGAAAAGTAGTCGCCTAAGTATGGAGGCAATAAGAGGTCACAACCTTAACTCATAATCCTGCTCACCCTATTGCGACCCAAAACAAACTCATACTTCCATCAGAATTTCAAACCTACACGGTTAACGGTCCACTCCACACGCAGAGTCCTAGGGGAAAATGAACCTAAGCTCTGATACCAAGTTGTCACGCCCTGACCCAAAAACATAGGCACGCGACGTGGAATAATTTTACTTTTTCGAATATTACATGTGGGAAAACACGTGAACTCACAACTCAATCATTGAGATCATAAATGAACTCAAATATCATTAATATCTCAATTGGGATATCAATTCTCTAACATAAATGTTATCAACCATTCTAGAATTTATTACAACCAAATCAACAATGAATATAAAATGGTATAAACAACATCACCAACTCAAATCAAATAAATAAAGCAATTAACTCAATATGTATAGCTTATAAGGCAACATGATAAGCTAAGCTTCCTTGGGTCCCTCGGACCCAGCCAGTGCAATATTACCAGAAATTACAAGAACATGAGTATAAACAATACTCAGTGAGGAAATATGCATGCTACATACTCACGTGCCTACATAATTATAATGTATGAAATGGAGTATAAATAAGGCTATGCTATCAATCTCATCAATATAAACACAATGTCCACTCAAGGACGCCAATCTCATCAACATGGATACAATGTCCACTCAAGGATATCAATCTCATAAACATGAACACAATGTCCACCCAAGGACACCAATCTCATTAACATGGACACAACGCCACCCAAGGATACCAATCTCATCAACGTGAAGACAATATCCACCCAATGATACCTCTATGGAACGGGCTGTCATACATTATGATCCCTTAAGGGACATAGGCAATGACTTATAAGTGAGAGATCTCCATACAACATAAATAATCTACCTCACCATGCGTCCTTTCACCACTCACGTGATTAAGTCAGCTCTAAGGTGATCAATATACGACTTACCAAATTAGTACCGCCCAAGCAGGTCTCACAAGTATCGAACCCTGTGCAATCAGTACACCAAGTGTACAAAATAGTCGTGAGAGCGACCTACAGCGCGAAGCATGATAGGAGATATACTCCTCAACGACAACCACAAACAGTCGTGAGAGTAACCTACAGCTCGAAGCATGATAGGAGCTATACTCCTTAACGAAAACCACAAACAGTCGTGAGAGCGCCATACAATGCGAAGCATGATAGAAGCTATACTCTTCAACGACAACCCTATAGGACCAAGTCCCATAGCCGACACCACCGTTCCAATAGGGTTCCTTAAACAAAACCATTATCATGTCACACCAACTTCCTCTAGGGATTGAGGACTTATACTAGTGGGGACTAAACAAGAGAAAGGTACATCATCAAGTCCTATAATCTCTTTTGGGTCTCATCTCAACACTAGTAATTGTCAATATCATCATTCATATTAACACAATATCCCATACTCATGTCCTACATAACCTCTTAGGCACATATCAATGAGTAATGCAAAAGGGATCATATTCACAATTACATAGGCAACATATATGTCATGATTACATAATTACTTAGCTCCGTATTCTAAGCCTCGATGTTATTTTTAAAATATGAAAAATATATCCTCCATAATTCTTTGATCCAGTTCCATTGTAAATATGTAAATATGTTGTTTTTATCTTTATTTTTATTTTCTTTGTTTATAAATTCAAACTCTTTAAAAAAAATGTGAACTAGGTTGGTAATTGATTGATTGCATATTAATTTGGTACTCTAAGTTAGATTGAGATTATTTAAAATTTTTAGATTAAATCCACCATCTTAATTGAATTTAGGTAAATTTTTATATTTCATTAAAATTAGATCTCTTTAATTGTTAAATTCTTTTTAGATAATGGTTTATAATTTTAGACCATTTTTTCTAGTTTTAGAATGTTTTTAAATTAAAACTAAAATTCATAAATTAGAGAAATAATTTCATATTTATGATTTATCTCCATGTTTTCTAAATTTCTTAAAATATATAATTCAATTATACATTTTTCACGTATATATTTTTCTAAATTCCGATGGGTTCGACCTCGCACTCAATCGCTATACTATCGAATAGTTCGTGCTCTTACGAGTTATAAATTTAAAATTTACACAACAAGTTTTTTAAACTTAAAATGGACAGAGTGTAACCCCCCAATACCTCCAAACTTAAAGTGAACATCAACAAGTTTTTTAAACTTAAAACGGACAGAGTGTAACCCCCCAATGCCCCCAAATTTAAAGTGAACATTGACTTCAATGTTCACTTTAAGTTTGGGGGTATTGGGGGGTTACACTCTGTCTGTTTTAAGTTTTGTGTCCGTTTAAGAGAAAAACTTGTTGTGCAAATTTTAAATTTATAAATACTCGCAAGCACACGAATCGAATTGGAGTATAGAGATATGCAAGTGCGAGGTCGAACCTACAGGGACTTGATTTAGAATGAACGGGAAAATAAAGTAAAAAACCTAACAATTTAACCTTAACCTAGTTAACACTTTTTATGGGGGATGGTTAAATTAAAATTGCATAATTTAAATAACTAAAAAAAATGGACATTTAATCAAGTGAGAGCAATTACTAAGGTATCGGATTCCATCACCATTAAATCCATAATATTCCAATTATTTATTTATCAATTCCCAGTTTTTAAAGAATTAAACATTTAAGTTCATTAATATGGAGTTCAAAATTTAGATTTTCCTTCGCTTTTAAAGATGTAATTCCTAAGTATTTAATATATCCAATTTAAATTTAAAAGATAATGCATCAAAGAAAATAATCTAAGCATCCAATATATCTATTAGATTGAAAAACATTAAATCAAAGAAATCTTCATTTTTAATTAAAATGCCAAGCCCTTGATTAATTAAATATAATTATTAACTACAAAAAAATTATGATATTAATGGTGAAAATAATGAATATTTGATTAATCAAATGAAGTCAAAATCATTAAATAATAAACACACATATATGAGAATCAATAAATAAATAACAAAAAATTATTTCATTAATGGGGCTTCCTCTTCAGCTTCCGTACAAGAGATTAGCTGACAATGAGATCCCGACCCTCTACTCTCTCTCGACCCTCTCCACTGTTGTGCGGCACCTCTTCAATATGCGATTCTGTCTGCTCTCTTCTATCACTCGATGCCTCAATTTATAGATGAGTTGCTGGTTTAGTAAAAGAAATACTATATGGGCCCCATCTCAATCGGCCAGCATATAGGACTCCACTCTCAGCAACTTTTATTTTCTTTTCTTATTCTCCATTTTTCTTTTTATTTCTTTCTTTGATTCTCACTATTTCATCATACGATTGGATTTTCCTAATTTGAGCCTCATCAGATTTCTTCTGGGTTTGTTGGCAGCGACAATGAAAGTGGGTCCCACTTTCCTCTTCTATCATCTTTTCTTCTTATCTTGTAAATCATATCCTTGCTATTCTCGTTGATTCCTTCTTGTCTTTGGATGCTGCTGCTTCTCACTCTGCTGACACGGTTCTGTTACTGTTGCTATGTTTCTTCTCAATGGGTTGCTGCCTTTTATATTGTCACCATTCACCAAGGCACACAAATTCAATAACTATTTTAGCTATGGCATGGACAACATCGGTCTTGTTAGAATCTTCAAATGAGTTGATGAGCTGACCAAGAATCACTAACCTATAAACACATAAAAATACATTAATTAGATAAAATTAATTAATATAATATATTAACAAATATAATTTTAGAATATATAATAGATTACAATAATAATATAAAACAAACAAAATTTAAGACTAACTAATCAAATATTCAAGGGTAAAATTATCATTTTTCTGTGCTTATCAAATACCCAAAAACTTAGATTTTGTTAGTTCTTGAGCAAAATAAAAATTAAAAACTGAAAATTATAATCCTAAACTACATCACTTTTGCTGGCACTATCGATTGCATTTAGCGTATGCAACAAGCCTTTACACCCCTAGCTCACCACTAGTGGACGGGTTATAGTCTCGTGAGGGCTTTCAGTAATGATACCAACAAACATCAAATTTCAGCAAAAATATATTAACAAAAATTTAAATATCATACAACTCTAAATTTATTTTATAAAACTTATACTCAGAGTGTAGTGTGTGATAGTCAACTATTAATATAGCTTTCTTTTTTCAAATGGACGCAAGTTTAAAAACCACCAGCTGAAAATGCGTTTCGACTCCAAATCTCACCGAATATATCTCTCAGAAAGACTTTCGCTCAGAGATTGGGTTATTTTCCCTCAAAAGTATATGTGAGAGGATTATTTTCTCAAATGCAAGTATCTCACATATTTATCATCAAAGAACGACTAATATCAAAGAAAAATATAGATCTTATGAATGAATGCCATTTTTTAAGAACATTGAAATATACACCATAATTCTTCATCATCTATTCTCCACTTTAAATACAATATTAGGTGAGGATCAATTGGCTTCCTAATATGATGAAACGTGGCGTAGGACCGGGTCATATCAAAGAAGAATAAAAAACTCTAAATTAACATTTTGAACAGAAAAGGTAGAGGTCTTCAGAATTTAGATGAGATATTTCTTCCTCTATTTTTCTCACAACACTTCTAAAACATCATTTTTTTTTCACACCCTTCTTTTGATGTACAAATGTTTTCTCTTTATTTTTTTTTCCAAGTACCATATTTTTTTCAAAATACCATCCCATTTTTTTTCAAAATACCACATTGACTCAATGTGATCATTGGTGGGAACTTCCATGTCTGCTATGGAATGTAAGTTGACTATTCATGTGATATTATGAAATGTTTATAAATCTTCCGCAGGATTATGTTAGTGTGTACAAAATTATAATGCACACACTAGTTGGGCCAGTTGGGGGTCAGGTCTTCGGCTCGAACTCGGCTCGGGTCGTAGCACTTGCCTCCCTCTCCACTCAAATATCTCTATTATCACTCTGATGATGGTGGTCTGGGGGAGGGGCGCTACAGAAGATGTAGACGGCACGCACACGAGAGCCTCAAGAAGGGTGAGGGACGGGAAAAAAAATCTCTGTTAGAGGATTCTCTGGCTCTGTACCATGTAGAATTTAGGAAATTGGAAATTTAGCCTCTATTGATATAGTATAAAAAGGATTTACAAGCCTCACAAATGAGGAAAAAATCAATCACAAGCAAATTACAATCCCCTGATTGGAGAAGAGAATAATTACAGACACACAGTATGGGAAAGTCAATCGGGTGAGGACTTTCCATTAATACTAACCAACTCAAAGGTTGGGTTTACATAAGATGAAGTTGTAGGATAAGAAAAGTGGCACCCATTTTTTCCACGGTGGAGTCCCATCTGAGAAAGGGAGAGGATGAAATTCTCTCCCTCTCAAGAATTCTTCAGGTTGCAGAGATAACAGAAGGAGTAAGATAGAAGACTTCTTCAGGTTGCAGAGACAACATAAGGAGCAAGAATGAGACGTCATGTGAGTAAGATAAATCTCAGGAAGAAGAGTAAAAGACGTATGGGGATATCCACTCCTTGTTTCACTATTGTTTTTTAGTGTATCCAAGATGCAAGGAACACTATTGGTAAGATTTCTCATTATAGTGGAATTTTGCCTAGATTTGGCAAGTGGAGGTTTCTCCATTTAGTGGATTTACCATGTTTAAAATAAATACTTTGTCTCAGTCTCCTTTTTATTAAAATGTGTTGTGGAAAATGATCCAGAAAGGCGAGTAGGGGCGTCAAAAATTACAAATCAGGATGTGCAAAATTCTTCGGTTGTCACTTGTCCAAAATTTTTTGATAGAAATTTGAAGTTTATTAACAATTTATTAAAAATATTAGTTAAAAGTTTTGAAAAAATTAAATATCAATCCGAGATTAGATTGAAAATTTTGGCTAGTCGAAATTTGTAATTGAGTAAGTGAGAGACACGTAATTGGAGCACTGAAGAGAGAGAAATTCGACAAATCTTTAGTTTATTAGTTCGAGAATTAAATTACAATATTAAGAATGTCACAAAATTTGATCTAAATTCATTACTCAATTTGACTCAAATTGGCCTATTTTAATGAAGGACCCAACTTGATCTGAACTCTATTATAAATAGGTAAACTAAACTACCTCGATTATTTATGTCTATTATGCAACATATCCAATTATATGAGATTTACACGTATTTAAGAAATAGTTTTAATATTTATCTTCTTATAAAAGTCTATTTAGTCATATAAATGAGTAATGTAACTCAGAATTAAAATAAATCTGAACGGAAATAAAATATTGTTTGTATCAAATAAAATACAAACTATTTCCTTTTTAAATAAAATGTATTAAATAAGCTAGAGATATATAATTTAAATATATTGTTTGTATTATTTTTATCTAGAGTCACTTAGAATTAGGTTAAAATCTTATCTCAACAAATCAATAATTTTTTTATTGATGAATCGTTGTACAAGTGCATTGCAATACTAAAGAGCAAAAAATATATACTATATAATTAAAGAGAAACAAAATCTACTGAAATTATTACTCAGCAGAGAGATTATTTAGGAAGGGCAATGATAAATTGGTCTAAATCTTTTGGAACGAACTATGATGATGACGCATTCCTTGGGTGATCGGCAATCGAATGTAAGGTCTGAATCAGTGAGTCCTTGTGAAAAATAATGGAAACTTCACAATATTTAAAGTCAGTCCATGTGCACACTTTGGAAGAAAATTCAGTGCATGACCTCAGCAATTTAGAAGTCGAATCCACTCCAATTACCACCAGTTGTGACCTTAGCAAGAAAGTGAGAAGCAGAGAAGATGAAGTATTGAAGAGCTTCAGACCTTAGATCACACCGTTGCAGCCATGGTTCTGAAGCTTCTGCTCTTGTTTCTCTTCATCAAATTTGTTGCTTCTATCAACGACAGCTTCTTGTACCAAGGATTCCGGGGGCCGACATTAGCTTGAACGGCATAGCTGGGGTCACACCCAATGGCCTATTGAGGTTAACCAATGATACAAAGTAAACCAAGGGTGCCTTCCACTCTACTCCCCTTCACTTCATCAATTCTTCAAATGGTAAGGCTCTCTTTTTCTACTTCCTTCGTCTTCGCCATGACTTCCAAATATCCTGACTTGATGGGCCATGGCATTGCCTTCGTCATCTCCCCCTCTAAAGACCTCCCAGGAGCTTTCGGTAGCCAGTTTTTAGGCCTTTTTAATTCTGAAAACAACGGAAACGAAACAAATCATGTGTTTGCTGTTGAGCTCGATACGAATCAGAATACTGAATTCAGTGATATCGATAACAACCACGCAGGCATCGATGTCAATAGCCTCATATCCAATATCTCCGCACCTGCCGCATATTTTACAAATGAAAATGGTGGGGCTGTAAATCTGACCCTCATGAGCGGACAACCAATGCAAATTTGGATAGAATATAATGGTGAAGACGCACAACTTAATGTAACATTATCTCCGATCCACATACCTAAACCAAGTAGGCCTCTCATGTCTGCAACCATTGATCTTTCTTCCATCTTTCAAGAGGCGATGTATGCGGGTTTCTCTTCATCTACTGGCTCCTTCTTGACATCTCATTATGTGTTGGGATGGAGCTTTGCAATGAATGGAGCAGCCAAAATGATTGATGTGTCAAAGCTTCCTCGGCTTCCAAGAAGAGGTCCCAAAAAGAAATCAAAGTTTTTGACTATTGGATTGCCTGCAATTGTGCTAGTTACGGTGTTAATGATCATATCTGGGGTGGGTTGGTATGTGAGGAGGAAGATGAAATTTGCAGAATTGCTCGAGGATTGGGAGCATGAATATGGTCCTCATCGCTTCTCATACAAGGATCTATTCATAGCCACTGAGGGTTTCAGAGACACAGAGCTACTAGGCATAGGCGGTTTTGGTAGGGTGTACAGAGGGGTACTACGAAAGACCAAAATTGAAGTTGCTGTGAAGAAAGTTTCTCATGAATCAAGACAAGGTATGAGGGAGTTCGTGGCGGAGATAGTAAGCATCGGTCGACTCAGGCATCGGAACTTGGTCCAGTTACTAGGGTATTGTCGACGAAATGGTGAACTGCTTCTGGTTTATGATTTCATGCCAAATGGAAGTCTAGACAAGCTCCTCTTCAACCAACCCAAATCAACTCTTACTTGGAGCCAACGGTTTCAAGTTATCAAAGGTGTAGCTTCAGGGCTTCTCTATTTGCATGAACAATGGGAGCAAGTTGTTATTCATAGAGATGTTAAAGCCAGCAATGTTTTATTAGATGCTAACTTGAATGGAAGATTGGGTGATTTCGGCCTTGCGAGATTATACGATCATGGAAGAGATCCTCAGACCACCCATGTGGTGGGCACTCTAGGTTATATTGCACCTGAGCTTTCTAGTACGGGCAAGGCAACGACAAGCACTGATATCTTTGCATTTGGGGCTTTCATGCTTGAAGTTGCTTGTGGCAAGAGGCCAATAGAGATACAGGCATCCGAAGATCGTTGTCTTTTGGTTAATTGTGTGTTGCAATGTTGGAGAAGGGGTTCTATACTTGAAATTTGTGATCCAAATTTGGTAGGAGAGTATGATGTTGAGGAGATGGAGCTGGTACTGAAGCTAGGTTTGGTTTGCACACACCCCTTATCATCATCTAGACCTAGTATGCGGCAAGTGATGCAGATGTTGGAGCGAAGCGCAGATTTGCCTGAACTTCCAATGGATAGATATTATGCCAGTGCTTTGGCATTCGGTCAAGAAGGGTTCGACGATCTTGTAATCTCATATCCTTCTACTTTGGACAGGACAATTGGACAGTCTTCTTCCTCAGTGGCTGAGTCATTTCTCTCTGGAGGCCGTTGATATTCAGTGACTGTGGTTCATCTTATTGTTGTTTAACTAGTTTATTTTCTGTTTCCAAAAGGTAGCTTTGTAGTGTCGAATAAAAGAGAATAATGACGTAGGTAAGACTAGTTAGTTTGTGTTAATTATGAAGTTTAATTTGTTTTAAACATTGTCATGAAGTCATCAAATTCTACAAATGATGCATAAACATGGTTTGTCCCTTTCCAATTAACCTGCTATATCTGTACACCCATCAAAATGAAGGGTAATCCATCCATTATTAGTGGGTCACCAGACAGGCAAAGAAGAATGTGAGACTGGTTTAACCACAAACAATAGTGTTGAGTAAATATTTGTAGGGCAAGGGTAAAATATGTGAGGTTTGAACTGGAATGAGTTGGGATTTTGAGTTATTTCGAGTTATCCATATTTCCCATTACAAAATCAGGGCCTTTACAAGTTTAGAGGTTTTCAAATTAAACATATTATGATATGGGGTGATGTTAATGTCAAAGGAAAAAGAAGCACCAAAATTGGTGCAAAATTCTATTAATTGGAAGATATAAGAGAAACAAGTGTGAATGAGTTTCCATGTCAATTCCACAGAAGATATTTTTCTTAATTACAAAAAAATAAATTATCACGAAGATGAAAATAAATAATTATTTCACTTTCCTATTTACATAATTGTTCTGATAACTTTTTAGAAATTTTAAAAATTCAATTAATTATGGCTGCGTTTGGATGGAAGTAAGAGGGGTTACCCCCTTTACTCTTGTTTGGTAATGGAGGGGTGAGGATAAAAATTCAAAATTTTACCCCTCCCCCTCCTTTTTTGAAAACCCCTTGGAGCATAGGGGTTTTCATGAAACCCTTGCCCCTCTTTACCCTTCTTTACCCCTCTTTACCCCCCTTTATCCCTCTTTGCATCTATGGAGCAAAAAGTATTTTAAAATATTTTCTAATTGATGAATATTATTTATTAATTATGTTTCATAAAATTTTATTTTTATTTTTTATATTATATGAATTTAATAAAAATTGTTAATATATTATCCTCCTTACCCCCTTTTTGCACTTATGTTGCAAAAATATTTTAAAATATTTTTAATTGATGAATATTATTTAATAATTATGCTTTATAATTTTTTATTTTTTATTATATAAATTTAGTAAAAATTATTAATTCTAAAAAACTCTCTTTACCCTTCTTTACCCCTCTTTACCCCCCTTTACCCCTCTTTGAACCTGTTACCCTCCTTACCCCCTCTTTGCACCTATAGAGCAAAAATATTTGAAAATATTTTTAATTGATAAGTATTATTTAATAATTATGTTTTATAATTTTTTATTTTTTATTATATACATTTAGTAAAAATTATTAATTCTAATAAACCCTATTTGCCCCTCTAAACCCTCTTTACCCTTTTTTACCCCCCTTTACTCCTCTTTGCACCTGTTACACTTTTTTACCCCCCTTTACCCCTCTTTGCACCTGTTACCCTTCTTTACCCCTTGTTACCCCTCTTTACTCCATTTACCCCTCTTTGAACTTATTACCCTTATTTACCCCTCTTTACCCTTCTTTACCCCTCTTTGCACCAGTTACCTTTCTTTACCCCTCTAAACCCTCTTTACCCCTCTTTGCATCTATTACCCTTCTTTACCCCTCTTTGCACATATTACCCTTCTTTACCCTCTAAACCCTCTTTACCCTTCTTTACCCCTCTTTACCCCCCATTTACCCATCTTTACACATATTACTCTTATTTACCCCCTAA